>CM040471.1:16308170-16331896 GCA_022758105.1 Pangasianodon gigas | reverse complement strand
GCATCTCCTGTGCACGGCCCTCTTCAGATCACCCCACAGATTTTCAATCGGATTCAGGTCTGGGCTCTGGCTGGGCCATTCCAAAACTTTAATCTTCTTCTGGTGAAGCCATTCTTTTGTTGATTTGGATGTATGCTTTGGGTCGTTGTCGTGCTGAAAGATGAAGTTCTTCTTCATCTTCAGCTTTCTAGCAGAAGCCAATATTGACTGGTATTTGGAACTGTTCATAATTTCCTCCACCTTGACTAAGGCCCCAGTTCCAGCTGAAGAAAAACTGCCCCAAAGCATGATGCTGCCACCACCATGCTTCACTGTGGGTATGGTGTTCTTCTGGTGATGTGCAGTGTTCTTTTTGTGCCAAACATACTTTTTGGAATTATGGCCAAAAAGTTCAACCTTGGTTTCATCAGACCATAACACATTTTCCCACATGCTTTTGGGAGACTTCAAATGTGTTTTTGCAAAATTGAGCCGGGCTTGGATGTTTTTCTTTGTAAGAAAAGGCTTCCGTCTTGCCACCCTACCCCATAGCCCAGACATATGAAGAATACGGGAGATTGTTGTCACATGTACTACAAAGCCAGTACTTGCCAGAAATTCCTGCAGCTCCTTTAATGTTGCTGTAGGCCTCTTGGCAGCATCCCTGACTACCATCACTGTGTTCCATGGTATATCTAATGCCTTGGAAATTCTTTTGTACCCTTCTCCTGACTGATACCTTTTAATAATCAGATCCCTCTGATGCTGTGGAAGCTCTCTGTGGACCATGGCTTTTGCTGTAAGATGCGACTATGTTTTGTTTTTTTATTTTTACTCGCCCCCCCCTAAAAGATTTCAGTTTGTTTTTCAGATGAGTTGTACAGGTTATAGGTCACATTAAAGGTGGAAAAAGTTCTGAAATGATTTATCTTGGTCTCATTTTTTTACATCACCAGGAACCTGGCATTTTAACAGGGGTGTGTAGACTTTATATCCACTATATATATATATATATATATATATATATATATATATATATATATATATATACCTCAACATAATTATACTAAAGTGCACACACACAAAGATCCTACACACACAAAGATCCTTTTTTAACATGTTAAGCAGCTTTAATCTCTGCATCATTTCTTAATTTGCTATTTAGAGGTTTGCTCTTTATACATTATGCTCCTTATACTCTTTTAGTCTATTAAAGATGAACGATTAAAGAAACTATTCACAGTCTGTTGGGAAATGAAAGAGTGTCATTGTTTAGAAATGTGCCCTGAGTTTTATTAATTATATGCTCTTCGAGCCATCATTTGTTGTTTTTCTCAAGCTGATTTTGTCTGGTTTGGCACAAAGGCTCATTAGGTGTGATTAGTTGTGACAGTTCAGCAGGTTCTGAAAAATTCAATCAGCTCGTTGTGTTTGTACATGGCTCAAACCACTACTGATTCAAATAGAAGCAGCGTGACATATTTAGCACAAGACTAGTATGTGAGATGATACTAGCTAATCACAGATGTGGTGTGATAATAACTTATTTGAAACATTGTACTTTTACAAGTAGTACACTGTACAAATTTTCAGGCACTGTTATCCTCTGCCTAACTTCATATTATTATATTTATGTATATTGTCTTTTGCTGGAAAGGCCTTTGATATGCAGAGATCTGGGATATGCGTTTTAGATTTATGTGTTTTTTCTAACAAAGATGTTTATCTGATTAAATTGCGAATCTAAAAATACACTTGTGGTTTTTGAAGCTCTTTTATCTCACACTGTGCACTGCTCTCACTGGACCTGGCTCCTGAGTAATTACTCTGCATGCGTCTATGTGTGTTAGAGCATGTTTCAAGTTGCCTTATCCCGTACTGCTGCACGGTGGCTAATTGCCTCTCCTGAGGAATAATTATGTGACAAAAGTGAATGTAATGGTGCTTTAGCTATGCACACGATCACCACAAAATGTGTACTTCATCTTGCAATGGGGTTGCAATGAACTATTGTATTGAAACGGAAGTCTATCTGCATATGTCTATAGTGTGTATAATACAGTATGTGTGAGAGCCAGGGAAAAGCCTTCACATGGTCAAATGTTGATATTTAATATTATCTTGTACTGAAATATGTCTCTTGTTAGCATGAATCTCAATCACAAGTAAATCTATAGCATTTTGACTTCTGGTTATCCCCAAAGGTGAAAAGAGAGAAAATTGCATTTAAAATTTTTTATTTATTTTCCACTGCTACACCCAAATGCATTTATTTTCTAAAAGATTGTATTGATTTCATTTGCATTTAATTTAATATGTAATGAATAAAGTTTTAGTATTTAATATTTATTAAAATATAGGCTTACATTAAAATATACACGTAAAATTGAAATATTAGAATATTTATGTTGAACATTTTACCAGATAATTACAAGATAACAGGAAATGTGTGATCATTTTGATCATCAGGATAATCCACCTCTTTAGTCTTATCACATAATGCTCTTTTCTGTTTTGATGTTGTGATAGAGCAGAAGCATCGCAGACATTTGGACAGCTGGTATCTGATTACAAACTAAATTAATTATGAATATGTCAATTCCTGTACAACATGTCACTATCCAACTACGATCAAATTGTGATATTCACTATGTGAGTAAATCACATTTATCTAGCAAAGTTTTAGATCTTTGCAGAAAGCCTAGGCAAGATTGTAAAGTAAATAAAACATATCTAAGTTATTTTGGTAACATATATTTATGTTTTCTTAAAGTAGAGGTCTCAGAAGTGTATATTATTGGCTAAAATTCTTAATTTTGATTTTTGTCTGTTTGGCAGAATTCAGCCACAGCAACATCCAACAATTTTTAACGGACCACCATACATACAGTGGAAATAAATAGCTTACACATCCCTCACAAATTTGCAGATTTGTGTGATGTAAAAAAAAAAATAATAATAAACAAAGATAATTCATGTCAGATCTTTTTTTCCACCTTTAATGTAACACAGCAATGAAAGAAATTCAAGTGAAAACAAATAGAAATGTAAAAGAAAGAAAGAAAGAAAGAAAGAAAGAAAGAAAAAAAGATAGAAAGAAAACTTACAATAACATGAATGCATAAGTGTGCATAAATGTTACAATACAGCACTCAGTTTTTTGGGTAAGAATCTACCATATTAGCACATTTTGATTTTGCAATTTTATTCCACTCTTCATTGCAAAAATGCTCCAGATGCATCAAGTTGTGAGGGGATCTCTTGTACACAGCCCTCTTCACAGGTTTTCTCTTGGTACCCTCCCTGATAAATTTTTGTCTTGTCCTTTCATCATTTTTGGAGGGAAATCCTGTTCTTGGTATTGTCACTGTGGTGTGCCATTTTCTCCACTTGTTGATGATGGCCTTCACAATGTTTTCAATATGATTTAGATCTGGGCTCTGACTGGGCCATTCCAAAACATTGAATTTTGTCTTCTAAAACCATTCCTTTGTTGACTTGGATTTGTGCTTTGGATTGTTGTCATGCTGGAAGATGAAATTTTTCATCTTCAGCTGTCTAATAAAGGCCTGCAGCTTTTGTTTTTTGGTATTTGGAGCTTTCCATGATTCCCTATATCTTGACTAGAGCCCCAGGCCCAGTTGAAGAGAAGCATCCCCATAGCATGCTGCCACCACCATGCTTCACCGTAGGTATGGTGTTCTTTGGATGATAAGCTGTCTTGTTTTTGCACCAAACATATCTTTTAGAATTATGCCCAAAAGTTCTACCTTGGTGTCATCAGACCATAATAGATGGAAAAATTTAGTCTGGCTTTTTTTTTTTTTTTTGTGAGAAAGGGATTCTGTCTAGCCACTCTACCTCACAGCCCAGAAATATGAAGAATACTATCACATTCAGAGAGTAATCAGTACTTGTTAGATATTCCTGCAGCTCCTTTAATGTTGCTGTTCATCTCTTGGCACCCTCCCTGATAACTTTTTGTCTCGTCCTTCCATCAATTTCAGACGGACGTCCTGTTCTTGGTGATGTCACTGTGGTGTGCCATTTTCTCCACTTGTTGGTGATGGCCTTCACAGTGTTCCATGGTATATTTAATGTATTGGGAATCGTTTTGTTCCCCTCTTCTGATTGATACCGTTCTACAATGAGATACCATACATGCTTTGTAAATTCTTTGTGGACCATGGCTTCAGCAGTCACATGAAACCAATAAGATGTCAAGAAAATCCTACAGAAACAGCTGATCTTTTTGGGGGGATAATCAGAATCACTTAATTGATGACAGGTGTATGATAATTACTTTTGAACATGAGTTTGAATGTGATTGGTTCATTCTGAGCACAGTCAAACATTTCTATTTGTTTTTACATGAATTTTGTTCAGTTGCTATATCATATTAATTGTGAAAAAAGATCTGAGATGATTTACCTTGGTTTAATTTTTTACATTACAACAGGGGTGTTTAGACTTTTTATATCTACTGTATATATTATACATGACACAAGCAAAAGTGTACGTGCAGCTGACATGATTCATAAGGATTAATTAAAAACATTATATATATACATACAAAATAGTGCATATATAATTAATTCAGTCATCTTCAACAGGATCCAAATTATTAAAGGTCCAGTAACTAACAAGCTTTATTTTAAGCTTTATATAAGGGGAAAAAAAGACACTGCCTCAGGTTCCTAATCCTCTCTACTAATGACATCATGGAGGAGCTCCAACCACTGCAAGGTTGCACAAATGGTCAAGTGAATCCAAGTGAAACATGAAGCCTTCAGCAAATCAAATATATTATTAGAACCCTTTTTTTCCTGGAGGCTGTCACATGCTTGGTGGTACAGACAGGCCCGGGATGAGTTTTGTCTCCGTATACTCACATTTGATAGCACTCATTTTCACCCACATATGTGTAGAGGAATATGACACCCTCAAATAGAACAAGAATAAAAAGACAAGACTACCTGCAGGATTTGGTTTGAGAGTAAAATAGCGACTGGTCAAGAAGAGGCAGCCCTTCCAGTACTTTAGAAATATGTGTTGGAGAGCTCATCGCACCCTCACTGACACTTGTAGATAGGTGTATATATAAATTGACCCTTTTTTAAAATCTCATTTTGATTTCATCTGTAGCCTATTCCCACTATAGCAGTTTTCCTTCCTGTGGCCTGACTGTGTCGTTAAGCTGGGAGAGGGATAGATTTTTTCAAATGCACATGTAGCTGGTCACTGTGTCTTCGTGAATGGCCAAAGCTACAGAATTTTGAGCTGAAAGTGGAAACCTAAGTCACAGACTTCATCAGACTTTGTCATGGAACCAAGCTAAACTCTGATGGAGAGGCCAAAGTGACACTAGATTATTTAGCCAATTTTGCCAAATCTACAAAAGTGTTTTCATTGGGTAAAATGGAATTTTTATTGTTCAAATGTGATTTTTTTGCCTCAGAATATTTAAATATTATGAAAAATATTATGAATAGTATTTCAACGGTGAAATTCATTTTCAAGGCTAGAATCACTATGGCATGCCCATGTCTGCAACTCTCATGATCATCAGCCCATAACTTCATCACATGATCTCCACTCAAGCAACTATCCCTGCTCAAATTCATTTGATTATTAATGACACGCAACTGTTTGCCATTACACTACTCTCAAAGTTACTTTGTGAAGTCTGTTGTATCTGTGACAACTCCAAACATCTCCCTCTTAATTAGTGTTTAACTATAGCCTGTTATACATTTACTGATGTAGTCTTGTCAAATTAATGCCTTTTTGCTGATAGCTTGACCTTTAACCTACCTCAAGTGTCTAAGTATTGTGTAGTCCTTTTTTATCTGCTACATTGAGTTTAATGAAACCAGAAACCCTACACTTGTGTCCATTTGTCAGCTTCATAGCACAATGAAAATATTACATAAATTTGCATACAGTATATGGTGGAATATTCAATTTTATGACAGTGAGTGTAATGAATTATCATATGTGTAATGATGTTCTATAAAATAAACAGGTACACCCTGTTCTTGCTCATAACCTAATGGCAGTACTTTCGTCTGACTCCTTTTGTATTTAGATTTGTGTGTTGTTCACCTTTTCAATGCTCACTTTTGTTCACTTTATTGAAAGACCAAGGAGGCCAAACACAAAAGCAGTTGCACACCGTTTCCACATACAGCAAGAATGTCCTCGGCTCCCCCTCAGCATCGAGCCACCGTCCCCTGGGAGGAGGATGTGCGGCCCTGGGATCTAGTGCTTCCCATTGCCCTCCATGATGGATGTGTAGCATGAGGAATGGGCCTGTCCCCGGGGCCCCTCTTACGTCTTTTTCTGGGTTAAACAGCATCCTACATCACATCCTTCTATATGTTCCTGAGCAAGAGTGTGTTTACCAGGCTGTGAAAGCACTGCAATCCATTTCCTGTCAACGTCTCAGGATATGATGAAAGAAAACTTTAGGCAGCACTTTGCAGGTACCTTTAAAGGATGTCACAACATTTCTATTGCATAGGGTTGAAGTTTGAATGGCAGTGATTTTAATTTATTTTATTTATGTTTTCACAGCCACAATGGCAACACTGGATTTCAAAATTTGACAATGCTTCTTCTAAGACCATTGTAATCAAAGGAGAAAAATATCAGGAATTTCTCATGCTATGAAATCTAAGTCTTGACTACTACAACAAAACAGAAACAGTTATTGACAGTTGGAAGTGGTAGCTCAGTGGTTAAGATGTTGGCCTTCTGATTGGAAGGTTGAGAGTTCAAATCCTAGCATCACCAAGCTGCCACTACTGGGCCCTTGAGCAAGGCCCTTAACCCTCAATTGCTCAGTTGTATAACTGAGATAATTGTAAGTTGCTCTGGATAAGGGCATCTGCCAAATAATAAATGTAAATATTAAACTAAATTTTTTTTATTAACTATTTTATTTATTACCTATTAGATTAAATGAAAATGAAATTAATAAATAGTATTTGCATTCAGTCAATCAGTGCATTGGTGTCTTTAAGAGGAGTCAGAATAGAATCTTTAAATGCAATTTTCTCCTCTTTCACTTTTGCATTGCCAGGTGTTAAAAAGTTATGGTTAACTTCTGGTTATTTCTTGTTAAAATAGCTGCAAAAAAAGAAACATGTTTCAGTTCAGACAAACCTGTAGTATTCAGAACTATTTTCTACATATAGTAGAAAATGTCAGAATTTCAGAAGTTTGTGGGCCCCTGACCTTCACACTAATATGTGGGCCTTCCGCAAATTATTGCACAAAGTTGGAAGCACAGAATTGTCTAGAATGTCTTTGTAGCATTAATATTTCCCTTCAATCTTTTCCTACCTGGTCCAGCATGATAATACCCCTGTGCACAAAGCAAGGTCCATAAAGACATGTTTTGCCAAGGTTGGTGTGGAAAAAGTTGTGTGGCCTGCACAGAGCCCTGACCTCATCTCATTGATCACTTTTGGGATGAATTGGAACACTGACTGTGCATCAGGCATTCTTGGACAAAATCAGTACCTGACCTCACTAATGCTCTTGTGGCAGAATGGGCACAAATCCCCATAGCCACGTTCCAAAATCTAGTGGAAAGCCTTCTCAGAAGAGTGGAGGTTATTATACCAACAAAGGGGGGATTAAATCTGGAATGCAATGTTCAACAAGCACATATGGGTAAACAGAAGTGCTCAATTGATCAATATACCAATATATTGTAGAGAAACAGGACTCAGTCCTTGGCAGCAGTAAATTGGTAATAATGCTATTAAAAATATTGAAATATGCCCAAAGTGACAGAAATATGTGAAGAGATTGTCCATGAGTGTCCTTGAGCTGTCAGTGAGATGATCAGTGTGTGGGAGGTAGTGGAGACATGAGTGAAAGAATGAAAGAAGGAGTAATGACTGGATTACAGTTTATTCAGGAATTACAGTTTATTCATACTCTCTCTCTCTCTCTCTCTCTCTCTCTCTCTCTCTCTATATATATATATATATATATATATATATATATATATATATATATATGTATATGTATATATATTAAGCCCCCTATTAACCTATGACACACTGTAAAACATTAACAACATTTTCCTATGTGTGTTCAGCGTTAAGTAGACTAGGCTTGAGGTAGAGTTTCTATTTTCTTCTGGAGAAAATGCAATAAAAATCAGTCACTTGAACAGCTTCTAAACTGAGATTTTATTCCCATGCTGATAATACTCCAACCCTGGTTATAATACCCCAAATCTGCAGAACTGTCACATTCCTCAGAGCTCATTCGCAGCAGTGATGTATGCCTCTGAAAGGTTCTCTCACACTGTTAAGATTAAATAGAAACTTGCAGGCGGTGACACAGGAATCGCTCTATGTGCCTCCGTTTATGCATTACCACTCCTGTTGCTTAATTAGCTGCCATTAATTATGGAGAGGGTGTGAGTCCAGATTATGCAGAATCAACATGACCAGTGATGGAATCTAGATCATTCTGTTGTGTCAGCTGATAGGGAATACAGCACTGGCATTTGTAGCTTTCATCATCCGTTTCTCGATGGCATAAAAACTCCCATGAGTCCTGTTTCATATGAGGAGATATAATGTTCCTGTCTCTGCTCTCTCCTTTGTACCATCCTGTTATCAGAGACAGGCAGTGCTATCTGCACATGTGCTCTGGACAACTTTGACTCCGTCTATGCATCTGTGTTATTATACCACTTCCAGTTAGTACAATTGGCTGCGTATGAGAAATAGCATAAGGAATTTGAAATATTGGATGATGATCTTGGCTATGATGATAACACTTAGCAATTTACTTATTTATGTAGGACATATACATAGACAAGATGAGTAGCAATGGAGTCAAAATGCCTGGGTTGAACATGGCCATTGAACAAAATGGAACTTAGCAGTTTGAGAGTATCCAATTTTTATGTGCAGATCTGGATTGAATCTAGGCCTGAGAAATTGCCCAAGGCATGCTTATCCTTCTCACTAGGACATCCTGTTGTGCTTCATAGTTTTCCCCCCTCTCCATTTTCTTATGGTGCATATTTAAATCTTCATTTTCTCCTAGCTTGACTGATTGAATCAAACATTCTTGCGGACTGATTAAACATTCATGACTGGCTCTTTTCCCCCTCGTCCCTGGTTGTCTTAGGGGAGAAAGGTTACGGTGCTGCCCCACATATTCGATGAGATTAAGAGAAAGGGGGAGTGAGAAAAAGAGGTGCAGCGAAGGTGTCACCCGAGCTGCAGGCAACATTAAGAGGCAATTAGGGGCTCGGTGTGGTCAGCAGCAGCCGTGCGCTCTGTCTAAATCATGGGAGGATGGGGGGTCCTAATGAAATGCTAATACAGGCCAGGCAGTGTCAGGAGTTTGTAATTGGAGCACAGCTGCTGCTGGGACTGTGGAGTGGCGAAGAGGCAGCAGGCAGGTCAGAGCCATCCGCTCCTGTTTGTCGCATCTAGAGCCGAGCTCTATTAATGCATGAACAACCCGATCCGGGTTTACTTTTGTAGACATTTTTTTCACAGTAACAACTAATGAACTGACATTGAGAGCAACATTTAAAGGCCTGTGCATGACATTTGTTCATTTCTTTGATTCTACTACAATAAACTAGGAGTGAAAGGCCGTAAAAATTAAACTACAAAATTGACTTAGGAGGCTGAATGGTAACACTTTACTAAAAGGTAGCATTCATAAAGCTATACATGACATCTATAAAAACTTTTCTGGAAAACTGACCTAAACTTACATCAACCTTTATAAAGTCTTATTTCATTAAGCTGATAGAAAAACAGCTTCCTTCAGTTTTGATGTCAAGATGCCACAACATCTGAGTGAAATGACATTTTTGTTGATATAAGGTTGTCATACTTTCTCTGAAATTACACAGCACTTATATAAACCTTTCAGGACAGCTTCCATAAACTTCCATTTTCATAAACAAACATTTGCAAAGCCTTATTCCAAAAAAGCATTGTCTGATAGAAAGTAGGGGTGTAACACAATGCTACTATCTGTTTAGAGCTGCAAATATCTATATCTGTATTTGGATTTAAACCTGTGTAAGTTTTTTTTTTTTTTTTTTAATTAAATATGAACCCTACCACTATGCCCCTGGAAACACCAGAAAACACTGGAAACATCCAGAGGTAGAAATGCTAGATTAGTCAGCATGGTCATGATTACTTGAGTTCATAATTGGTCTCAACTAAGGATGTGTGATCCAGCTCATGATACTTTTTCTATTGTGTCCTACAAGACCTAAGTCCCGATGCACTCGAACCAGATATGATCTTTCAGGATAAAAACAAAAGTCTGTATTATCTCTTCATTCCAAATAATAAGATGTACCTTTATTGATCCCCCGTAGGGGAAATTCAAGAATGTATTTGTTTTTGATTACATCCCTCATAAACAGATCTTGTTGATATAAAGTTGTTATGGCATTACCATGGCACTGTAATAAGAAAGTAACGTATCTTTTACAAAGTCAGTTGTCATGAAGCTGTAAGATATGTCAAGTTGAAAAATGTTATAACATACTTTGTCAACAAAAAATCACTCTGACATTATTACAACTTGGATATTAATGAAAGACGTCTTTATGGCAGCTGATGTCTGCTGCAATAAGTCTTTACAAATGTTTATGTAGGTTTATGTCATTGTCATTTAGCCCTATGAACCCTTGAGTAGTATTACCAAAAAATGAAGGTTAAAACAATGTTTTTGTGTGGGCTGCAATGTTATAAAAATATTAATGTGATACAATGCACCTTGAAAATAGTGATCATTTTTGTGCCATTATCATCTCTACAGATCAAATTACCTGATCCTCCTACTTTACACATTAAACACATTGTCACTAGAAACATTGCATTTTTTTATTACTTCTTTCCAATCTGCTGCTAACTTCAGCATAAGAAAGAATCATTTATCAATTTTTAAAAAAAAGTTTGAAATATTCTCAAAATAGTCCACAGTATTATAGAAGCAGTAATGAAAATGAATGTATTTCAGGCATCTTGCCAAAATCACGGTGATGAAAGTGTCCTCTTTTTCGCTGTCCATAAGGAACAATTGTTTGCAAAGAGCTTATTCAACACTCCTGAAGAGTTTCCTTGACTACATGAATAATTTGTACTTATATTCCAGTAAGGATAAAAGCTAGTGAGTCTGTATTACATTTTCGGATACAACCTGGGGCTGATGCATTGTGGATTCAGATGTTGTTCGGGGAACATTCATTCCTAGGGCGTTTTCTGTGTCGGTCCTCATCTGAATCTGTCTGTGCTGTTTTATTTATTCTGATAGTTTTCATATGCAATATGACATGATATGACATGGCATCACTTCAAATTACCATATGCTCTGCTGAGAGGACCATATTTTAGCTCTTAATGTGGGACAGTGACACCAGCTTACATTAGAAGAGCCTTCCTTGCCATCATGTTCCTTCAGGGAAATTGTGTGTGTGTGTGTGTGTGTGTGTAGGAGACTTACACTTCAGATATATGCCCTAAAATAAGCTTGACCTCAAAATGCAGCTGTTTTTCTTTTTGTCCTTCTAAAGGAACGATCCTGTAGTGACCTACAGAGGAACATTTGAACAGCCTTCACAGGTTCAAGCTCAAACACAGTGTGTTAGTTGTTCTGCAGAGGTTCAACTTGAAACAGGAGAACAGCCATTTTGCCACGTGTGGGTTTAGCTTAGATGTCTAGTTGCACACATAAAGAGCAACTATTAAATCTGTATTATTTAATAATGTACAGGACAGTCCAGCAGTGGCTTGTCACAGATATTATCCATTCTATAATGCCCCTTATACAGTACGCTCTATAGTACCTCTCCTAATATTTGCAATATACAGTACTGTATATTAAGATAGAAATGGTTCTGTACATCATAGACATACTGTCTACATTTACATTTTGCTTTTGTTTGAGGAAATCTATTAGATTTACTTCTGATTATTTGTTACGAAACAAGATATTGATGTTCGCAGAGTATTTTAAACTAGCACAGTTTGGCATCAAGATCACAACCCTGCCAACCCTATTAACTGTCCTGTCCTCTTCTCCTCCCCCCGGCATGGGGAAGTATGATCCCTGCCCCACTGGGTCTCTACTGGTGCTTGTTGTAATTTCCATTTTTGACCACTAGGTGTAATAATAATTCAACGTAGCAAAACGGAGCAGTGAGCGTACTACCTCTTGAATGCGCAACATCTAGAAAGCCGAGCAAATCAATGGAATCAGCTTATATCTGTCAAATTGCAACATTTTTTTTATTGTTGGTCACAAAAAAGGTAATAAGTATTACAATGGAATTTAAAATGTGTTGAGTTGTGAATGAGGACTTTATGAAGATTAACAGTTGTTAAACGGATGCCCCTATGAACAAGCCACGACAAGAGCACTGTGTAATTGATAGGACAGTGACACAGTTTTAATGGCTTTGTGGTGCTCAAACACATATAATATGAGATTAAACCATACTAATGCTTTAATTGGAAGATATTTACATCTGTACTGGGTAAATCATCTAGGAATTAAAGCCCCTTTTAAAAACATAGTCCTCCTACTTTAGTGGACCACAGGTAATTGGATATATTAACCTAATTTGGCTCTGTGTTATCTTTGGTTTTTGTCTCCGCAGAAAACAAATATTTCTACAAAAAAACAAAGATATTACTCCATTTCAGTGCACTGAGTAGACAAAGCAATGGGGTCATGCCGGTTCAGCTGACACCATGCTGCTTTATTCATTTTCTCAATACACAGGACTTAATAGACTTTTGTTTTAATCCCCATACACAAGTGCCATTTATCAACCAGGCGTTTATTTACAACCCCTGCAGGTCTGTGTAATGTTCTAGGACTTAAATTCAGTAGTTGATATGCTTTATGTTTTTGAGTCAATATTTTCCAGAGAAATTTGAACTGAACTGTTTTGGTAGAACAGTCTCAGTGGAGGGCAATTTGTCCCGCTTTTCTGTCTGCTTAATGACAAGGCTTATTAGAACAGGCCCAAAGCTTTCAACAGGACCAAAGCACATTTTCGGATTTCTTTTATTAGTATAGGAAGGTGGGAACATGGCTATTTTTTATGCTTTTCTTTTCTTTGTTTTTTCTAGGTGAGATAGCAGCATATTATAACATTCTGATATAGTGCAGTAGATGAAGGAAAAAAGAAAAGGAAAAGCCTCTTAGGTATAGAACATTTGCATATAGCCTCTGAGGTACAGGAAACGTGCACTTCTGGTGCTAGATATGACTTGATTTTGGGACATTTTAACAGGGCTGTAAGGAAGAACAATATTTATGAGGGGAAGAAAAAATCTTAAGTTTTAATAAGTAAATCTTATAGTAAAATTTTGAAGACATTATGGTGAACCTTGTATGAACTCTGTATGAACCCTGTCTGTGTGGATTTTGTCCGGGTTTTCCACTTCCTGAAAACATTCTGATAAGTGGATTGGATGCTCTAAATTGCCCCTTTGTCCTATGATGTCCTGGGATCCCATCCAGGGTGGGTCACTGCCTCACACCCAGTGTTCCCGCAATCTACCACAACCTTGACCAGGATGAAGATGATTTTGGTTCATCTACAAAGTAACCAAACTTACATTTGACTTAATTACAGTTTTTTCACTAGCAATTCACACTTCCACTTCTACGTTCTAGCTGTTTTATATATATATATATATATATATATATATATATGTACACAGTATATAAAAAACAAAAGGGTAAATGAGTTTTAATGCGGTGAATGAAAGACAACAGATCTTGGTGATCCCAGAATGCAAAAACACACAAATACACATCTTCATTCGGCTTCTCACCGCATACTCTCGTCCCTGTCTTATAAACAGACCGTAAAATAATAACCTTTCTATTTGCCTCTTGAGAACGTGCCTCAAGAAAGTTATTCTTCTACTCTCTCAGAAATAGGCCACCTCTGACCCTGACGCCACGTATTCTCTCGCTCCTCTCCAGAAATGGAATCACTTCTCTTTAGATGTAGATCACCTCTCTCTCTCTCTCTCTCTCTCTCTCTCTCTCTCTCTCTGTGTGTGTCTTGATTTCCTTCTCCCTCGTTCTCTCTCCCAGTGAGCCCTGTCTGCTGCAGGCTGTCGCTTTGTTCAGGGAAATTGCTGTCGTTTTCCATTCGCACTCTGTTTGCGCTGGTTTGATGTCGCTACCTGCCAAGTGCGGTGGCTTATTACACAGGCTGTGGATTGTATGGGCAGCACATATTTATTCTCAGCCATAAGAAAACAGAATGCAGACAAATAATATAATGTTGTGTATGAAATTTAATTTGCAAAGACAGATGCACGATCCTCTTTCTATTCATAATCAGCTTCCACAATTTGCATTGTTATTGCCTTTGTACTGTTGGTGCAAAAGCTCCATTTTCTTTTTTAACCACCATAGACTAAGACTGTGCTTATGGAGTTAGAAGCATATCATTAGAAATTTCAAATTAAATTTACTGTTTAACTGCTTTTACTTCTGAAATTACTCTGATTTTATTTTGAAAGTGAATCTAAAAATAGGACTTAGTCAACATACTGAATGCTTTGTAGAAATTGATTATGCATTATACGTACTTTTTTATGAATTTGCAAACATTCAATGGCATACCCTTAAGCAGTTTCAGATTTTAGATTGCTCTTTTGCAAACCAAGAAATTCAATTTTATTTTAAAAAAAATTCATTTTCAGATGGTATTATACAAATTCAAAACAATAACATTCAAATTCAGATAAATTTGAAATTTTCTTCTTGCATCTATTTGTATTTAAAAATGAAATTTAAAAAAAAATCAAATATATGTTTGAAACAGTTTTTGGCTTCAAAATAATAAATATACAAAATGGTTTTCTGTTTTCCTTTGCTTGCTTTTCATCATTTCAGTTAATTTTGAGGCTAAAATTAATAAATGATCTTAAATGACTCAAATGTGTATCAGCGATTACTGAGTACAAAGATGGGGAGATTAAGGATAGCCATTAGTGTCTGATGTAATTCTAATATGGATCACTTGTAGAGTGTTATTTAAAAATAACAAGAGGGGGAATGTAAAGGAGGATGCCTCTGTTCACATTAAAATGTACTGCAGTGGGCATTTTTTCATATTTGGATTCATGAATATTTGATTTTTAGACTGTGTGTGGTGAAACAAGTAGAAACAATTAAAAACGTTGATAACTTATTTTATTAAAATAAGTTTATGGGAAAAAATTAAGTGGAAAATGACAAAAAAAAAACAAAAATAAAATGTCCTTGTTTTCCCATTGTCATTTCTCTAAAAATGAATGAACGCAACGTACACTGTCCCTAACTGAATTTGTGGTGTCCATTTTTGTCATCTGAGAAACTTGAAGTCTGTCTAATGCTTGGACACGTCGCCTCTTGTCACCTACAGAAGCCTGGTCAGACCCACCAGAACCACTTTTGGCTCTCAGAGATATTAAACGCCCTTTTCAAATGTCCAACACTCTGACAGCCTAAAGAACTAAGTCTTACAAGCATGGGTCATGACTGGTGCCTCTGGTGGATGCTGCCTTCCCATGATGCTCTGCAGAAAAATGCTGTGGTGCACATCAGTCATGCTTGGCTGAAGATAACAGACGAGGAGAGCTGTGAGAGGGTCCGAGCCTGTAGTCAAGAACCTCTGAAAAGTAATTCCATCCTACACTAGAGAGTTGCGAGTTTACGATAATGCCAACATAGGTTCAAGAGATAAATCTGATGAAACTGATGAGGATATTGAGCCAGATTTATTTAACTTATTTATTTAACTTATTTATTTAACGGGGTATATCAGACAGGTGGCATAGGTAAGACCAGGACCATCCATGATACAAATGTGAAAACAAAATAAAATTTTTAACAGACCAACAAGCAGAAAACCATTAAATCAACATCCAGAAACGTATAAGCAAAGTCAAAGTCAAGCTAGGGCAGAAATTAGGGGCTATTTTTGCACACAGTTAGACAAAGAACACCTGGGACTACTAATGAAAAGGCAGGGTAACTAAAGACCTACAGGTTACAGGGCAGAGTTATGCATGACAAAATTAGGACGTGACTAAGATCTAATGACAAAGATTCAAGATGGGTTGTGAACAAAAACAGGAGGCAACAGTGACAAATTTAGACAAACCAAGATGGGTACATTAGTAGCTCTATTTGTTGTCCACTATTTTTGGATATTGATTAAATCTAGGTGCTTGATTCTAAATTTGTCGTGACTGTGCTCGGAAGATCTGACATCTTCAGATGTAGAGGCAACTGATTAAAATTAGTGCAATACTACCAATCTGTTCTTTTCTGTATTCACACTTTTGAGTGATTAGCTAATTTTGGGATGGCACTGGAACGGCAAAAACACTTCACTGAAGATTCATTGAGAACAAAGATCTGAGGCAGCACTGTACATGACTTTACAGCATCTCATCTGTACAAGTGGAGGGTCAAAATAGAAGACTTGAAGCATATTTGGGCGATATGTTGGGTTTATGATGACACTTGTTGGTTTCAGGCAGAACAAAATGGGGCAGGAAAATAGGGAGATGAAAATGGCCACAGGCTGCATCATGCAGATGTTCTTTTGAAGCAAGTGGGCCATGGCCATAGAGAAGAAAACGAGTGGTTTTCTCTCTTTGTCTTTGTTTTCTTTCTCACGTTTTCTCTCACAGCACTTATATAAAATATCCAATGAAGCTCATATCTTTAAGACACTACTGTAGTCAGGACTATAGGTAGATATTTGGTAGATATGGGGATTTTTACTGCATTTTTTCCCACTTTATCACTTGCCAATTCCCACCACTAGCTAGCTGTCCCATCACATGACAGCTACCAACCGGGGAGTATGAATGCTAGCACATGCTTCCTCAGAGACATGCAAAACCATCTACCACATCTTTTCGAACTGCTGCTCATGTCCTATCACATTGCAGCTGAACACTCTCAGAGGAAAGCTCTATATGCCCTCCATTGCATACATGAGCTCACAGTTACCCATAATTGGTTAGTGTCGCATTGGTTTTAGTCTCTTGGACTTTCCAGCCATGGATGGCTGTGGCATCTTTGGGATTTGAACTTACAATTTCCCAATGATAGGAAGAACGTTTTAGTGTTGCACCATTTGGGAGACCCATCTCTTTTTTTCCTATCAAATCATACATGCATAAGCTAGTGGTAATAAAATTATTTTCCATTTGTTTGGTGATATTGTACAGAACTTTGAACACAGTTTGACTCAATTTCATTTCAGTTTTCCAGACTTCAGAGAAATATCTTTCATTTCAGGCAAGACACCTTGACTTTAACAAAAACTGTGAATGCTGATACAGGTAAACAGTAATGATATGCTACTGGTATTAGCCAGCTACATTAATATCAATTAGCTGTAACTTTCTGGCCATCAGTATAGCGGCATAATAAGTGTAAAAGTATACAATTGAATCAAAATAACTAGCACATAGCACATAACAATTTTGAAAGAAACCTGTGAATGTTGATACAAGTATGGGTCATTCCATCTCAAGTGGTCCAATACAGGTTGCATGACCATTTTTAATTTTCCTAATTTTTTTGAATGATTACCTCTATGTATTGGCATTGCAAAACCACCAGTTTTTTTTTTTTTTTCACTTGGTTTAACCACAACAGGTGTGTGAAAGTCTATGCAAATTTCTCTACAAAATGCACAGCACCCCCCCAATATCACATAAGTCTGTCAACACTGCTCTAGTTTATTACAGTCTTTACATTCTATAAGATTCATTTTTCACCCTTTTATGCCCATAATGCTGAAGGTGAATGTTGGGATCGTGTGTTTGTGTGTGTGTGTGTGTGTGTGTGTGTGTATAAGGGTGGGCAGTGAAAATTAAGAGTAAGCACTGTTGTCATGCCTGAAGAAACTGTTTATGTTTTCACTGTGTCCTTTTGACCCTGAGCCCTTGGCAAGTTGTTGTGTTGATTTTACTGCACAATCAATTCATTTTAATCACAATGCCCAGCAAGCAGGAAGAGGATGAGGAGGGAGTTGGCTACTAATTGATTGGCAGGTATTTGCATATACAGTATGGGACAAAATGTCAGCTGGAGCCTTAGCACTGACCTGCAAGGGGCTGCTGGCAAAACAAACTGATGAGGGTAATTTATCATGTGGCGGTCTGTGGCACGGTCCGCTCACACTATTGTTAGCTGCGTCACTCACTTGTCACGCCACTGTGGATTTGGCCATGCGGCAGGAAGGGTTTGCCACAAACAAGGGAGCCTGTGGAAAATGTCAGCGTGGTGAGAGGTATTGCTGCCCACATCAACATCATGATCAATGGACGTCCAATCGCTGCGGTTTCAGCAGATTAAAAAGTCAAACAGGAGAATGGCGGCAGGATTTGCTGACGTGGTTAATGAAGTGTGGATGCCACAGTGAACTGCAAGCATTTAAAAATGTCAGCAAGGTGCTAGCCCACAAAGTACACAACTAGATTCCTTGGCTGGGTTGTTTTAAAAATTTACTGTTAATGCGTGGACCTCAAAATTAGAGATGCATCAATGCAATTTTTTCCAGACCGAGTAGGAGTATGAGTACGAGTGTGTGTTTTTTGGTACTTGCCGATACTGATATGGATACCAGAATGAGTAACTATTTAGTATTAATCAATCCAGGGAATCATGGGACATTTTATTTAGCTCTGTTTGTTTCATGGTTTACATAGTGGCCATGAAAAACACATGCACGGAAGTGCTCATGCATGAAGGCTACTAGGCTTGCTCTTTAAAATGTTAGCTAGCTGATTGTAAGTTAAGTGTATCAGCTAGCTACATTAGTCACCTTGGATCGAGTAGAGCTGCAGTGAAGATGAGCGGGGTTTATTCCACTTCTGTAAAGTTGTAAATATTGTGTCCCTGTGTCCAATCAGGCATTCGCTAATTTGAATATTTCCTAGCAGAATTTGTAGCAGTTATTACATAAAACAAGTTGTTTTTGTGCTTCCTGTTTATGACTAAGTGTTTGGAATGTTTTTGCTAATGTTCTTAGCCATTTTGTGTTGTTTTTTGTAACGTAAGATGTGTTTCTCGCCAATCCTGTGTAATATGTCTATGAGAGTGGAGATACTTAACTGTTAAATGAGGAGTAGTCTCTTCTAATTAAAAGCTTGTTGCTCTATTACTTTGGTGCTATATGTGATTATGGAACCCCTGCTCATGATAGTATGTTTTATTGTCTTCATTGCACTGGAATCCATTGTTGTTAATGACCGAAGCTGAACATCAAGACCAATATACTGGATAAGAGCTGTTGTTTTCCCTGTTGGATGTTTGTATAGGAGCATTTTATGAGTAAGAGAAAAATGAGAAAATGAGCACTGTGTGAAACTTTTCCTACAGAAGCTGGTTTCTGCCATGTATGAGAAAATGTTATGCAGATTTATCTTGCAATTGCAACTTTTTATCTTACCATTGCAAGTTAATATCGTACAATCTTTATCTCACAATTGTGAGATAATGTCATGCAATTGCATCGTTTTATCTCATGATTGCAAGTTAACTTCACTCGATGACTATTATTTCATAAATCGTGAGTTTTTTCATGCAACTATTACTTTTTTCTTGTGATTGTG
Source organism: Pangasianodon gigas (assembly GCA_022758105.1). Lineage (NCBI taxonomy): Eukaryota > Metazoa > Chordata > Actinopteri > Siluriformes > Pangasiidae > Pangasianodon > Pangasianodon gigas. The sequence continues at coordinate 16,312,253 of CM040471.1, read as the reverse complement.
AGTTAGTGCTTCTGTTTACAATAATCAAACTAAAAAAAAACAAAAAAAAACACAGGCATCAGTTTGTAAACAAGGAATATAACCTGAAAGTATTCTTTTCAGTAGGAACTGGCCACTCCAGGAGATTGTCTTAGGCTGAACAGGATCGCAGTGCCTGAGGTGTTAGTTTGGCTTGGTAAGGGGTAGGAGTTAGGGAAAGAAGCCTAATAAGTGTAAGCACAAAGTCACACTAACTCACAATTGTGAGATAAATCTGCGTAATATTTTCTCATATGTGGAGGAAATAAGTTTTGGACACCTGATACCAGTATCAATATTACTGCATTCCTAGTCAAAATAATGGCCTGCTATCACACTAGTAGAACTGTGTTTTACTGCTGGTTAATATGATAGTGTACTGTAATATCTGCGAGGTTTATATGTATATATATATATATATATATATATATATATATATATATATATATATATATATATATATATATACAGGCTGTGTTCTAATTTGATTCCAAACAAAAGTTTTGACAACCTTTGTTGCTCCTCTATATCTAACACAAGGTACTTCAGATTCAAAGCTGATATATTCACATGTACAACAGACAATCACAGGCTTCTCAAAAGCCATCCACATTCATCTGTTCACACCACATTGGATGTGATTCAGAGGATAGATATGTCATTTTTGACCATTTAGCTGCCTGAAGAGTCCATGGCCCATGAAGGGTTTCCCACTGGGGCCTTTTTTTCTGGGCATGCTCCATTAGAAGACGGGGCTGTAGCTGAGAAGATAAACACAAGCTCTGACCTCCCATAAAGACCCTGAACCAAATGAGCGGAAAAGTCATCATAGCCATTAATGCCTTGATAATGTTGTTTTCCAAAGAGCAGTCCTAGCAGGAGCTTGGCGGTGGCTTTCGCCACGCTGTTTCTTTCTATTGCTAGCTTGCTGCATAACAGTGGCTATAATTTTTAGAAGAAGTCATATTGGCTGTTTTTATTTTAATAAATAAAAAAAAACAACAACAACAGATGAATCATATGGCAAGGCTCTAAAACATTTTCACATTGAAACTTTCTGGAGATGGAGTGACTGGGCTGCAGTTCACTTGGGTTGCTGTGTGAGAAAGTGGTTTGTGTTTACAGCACATTCAAATTGATCGTTAACCAGTGCCATGTGTGTGTGACCTCCTCACATCCAGCTTTGCATTGAGTAAACAAGAGGAAATTAACTGCTGCTGGTGTTTTTTTTTTCTTCTTTTCCTTGCACAACAACTTGAGAGCTGAATCTCTTATGTTTATTCCTGATATTTAACTCCTATAGACCCATGCAAGAACATTTCTGGGTCTCAACTGGAGTTTATGGGTCTCTTAAATAAGGCTGAATTTAATTTTGTCAATTGGTATCTTTAATCTGATAAAAGGGCTCTACATAAACAAGAGTATTTAATGTATATGTGAGTGATTAATGCTTATACTTTGTTTTCAGAGCCTGCTGCAGATTTGCAAGCCTGGACTGTATTATTCATAAAGAAATGTATCATGTATCATTCTATCTCAAATCATTTATTCTGTTACTCATGTTCATTGACTTTAGACTTTTGTTTCCTGGCTTTGCTTTGCTGTTTTAACTATTTTTGCAGATTCCTCTTGAATGTAGTTGTTTCAACAGTAATAGTATAAACAGCTGTAATCATTGGAGACTTCACTATTCAGTTTTGATAATCCACAGGAGTAGTGTTTGATTCGTATCCTTGCACAAATATCCTTGTTTTTGGAAATTATTAAAAGATTGTAAAACTGTAAAAAAAATATCAGTCTCCACAGTTGATTAAAAAAATGTGGATGCACAAGGAAAAACTATATGAATCAAATGATTACAAATTTAAACAGGGATACATTTATGTAAAAGAATTTAAAAATATTATATAACAGTAGAGAACACTTATAAATTCATACCCCATCACATTCATAGATTTTCTATTGAAATGAAATAGGCATGCTCATGGTTCAGAAGAGAGCACCTTAATGAACAGAAGAGAGCATATAACTCAACCCAACTAGGATAATTATCATGTTTTACTGCTGCTCAGGACTATTAACAGAGTTTACACTACCAATACTCCAGTGCAGTAGAGTTTGGTTTTGTAGTGTTTAATATTTACTGTATAGTTTGGTTAATGTATTGTTTATAATATGGTTTATAGTTTATTGTATAGTCTGTTGTCTGTTGTATTTATTGACTTTTGAACTGTCTTTCACTTTTACTCATCTTCTCACTGCAAAAATGACACCTTAGTAAATATAAATATTGTGAATATACTTAAATCGATCTAGTATTTCCTTAAATTGATTGAGCTTGAAATTAGAACAAAAAATGTATTGAAAAGAGTTTAAGAATCTTATATTTGGTTTATCGGAATCTTATAATAGGATATTCTAGACAAATTTTAGACTAATTTTAAGATATTTTCACTTGCTAAGATTTTTTTTTCTTTTTTCCTTTTTTTTTTTTTTTTTTGCAATGCTTGTCTGATATTGTCTCATGATGCAGTGTAGCACTATATTTCTCCTAACATTACATCTGTCTGTGTTGAGAAGAATGGCATTAAATCCTACTTTGTTCCATTTCATAATGTAAACATCTAGCAATATCCACTTTGTGGGATTTAACTCAGATTTCTAACAGGACATTTATAACAGACTAATTATTACATCTTTCTGACAAAAGCCAACCCTTCACCACATTGTTCCTGTTCCTAACTGTTGCTTCAATAGCCATGCTAAGATGATTAAAATGTGTTCTACCTGCTTCTGAAAATCAAAAAATTGCAAAATTGGATCTAAGTACAAGAAAAAAAAGATTCTGTCTAAATCCAACTCTATTCATCTCTACTTATTCTTTGCAATAAGATGACACAGCTTTGACAGTGCATAATGAGTGCATTATAATTAGGGCTTCCTGTATGCTAGATATTCTAACCTGCTATCATCATGCTGTTGGCAGCATATCACACCTCTGATCCCCCTAAGGAGCTGATAATATCTGGCAAAGTCCGAGCTGAGCCAAACCCATTGTTTTAGGGGATTAGAGGGGATTAAACGTGGATGCCTAAGAGTGAAAATTTGAGCCCTACAACCTCTAGACAAATCATTATAAGATGGATGTTTCACCATGGAGGATGAGGACAGAATTAGATTTTACCTTTTTTAGGGTAGGTATGTGTGGTGATGTATATGGGCAGGGTTATCTTTTAGGACCATTGAAGCATACACCATAAGATCTGACTGCCTAAAGCTAAAACATGTAGTGTGCCATTCTTCTGATATCCAAACTGCACAAGAACATAATGATAACATTAATATGAATTCAAGCAGAGAAAAGCTCAGAGCTTCTGTCCCAATTGCCTGTGAGCCGATCTCTCTGCTTCCTCTCTGCCTCATTGTTTTTGTAATTAATTCATTATGTAGGGATATCTCCCTCGTCAATAACACGGCAGATTAGAGAAGATGGAAAGAGATTAAACATGACTGCTCCTTAGCTCATTGTCCTGGCATGCCACGGGGGCCTACCTCACTCAAAGGTTAGGCGGGCATTGAGCCTAATGATCAGATTGTGTCTTAGTCAGTGGGGATGGCAGAGGAAGTTTGAACTCAGCTGCTGTCTCATCATTCGCGTCCATTGTGTCTCTACTTTATTTCTTAAAGTAGTTGGAATCTGTTGTAGGAGATTGCGTCTCTCCTATATATATATATATATATATATATATATATATATATATATATATATATATATATATACACACACACACCAGTCTTATTAAAATTAATTTCAGTAACTTTTCTAGTATATTATCTTGGTAGAAGTAATGCAATGCCACGATCTGTATTCAATTCAATTCAATTCAATTTTATTTGTATAGCGCTTTTAACAATGGACATTGTCACAAAGCAGCTTTACAGAAATAAATGGATTCACAAAAATATATTGTAAATATTTGAATTTATCACTGTGAATTTATCCCTAATGAGCAAGCCAGTGGCGACGGTGGCAAGGAAAAACTCCCCGAGATGATATGAGGAAGA
>CM040471.1:16275670-16300924 GCA_022758105.1 Pangasianodon gigas | reverse complement strand
AAATGGAGGAACTCTGTAAAAAATGGCTGTAATTCCTAAACGGTTAATGCAATATTTTTGTTAAACCCCTTGAATTAAAGCTGAAAGTCTACGCTTCAGTCACATCTTGACTGCTTTATTTCAAATCCACTGTGATGGTGTACAGAGGCAAAATTACCAAAACTGTGTCACTGTCCCAATATTTATGGACCTGACTGTAGTTTGCTAGTGAACTTGGCTACGTAGTTTAATCAACACCTTCTGACCAATCAAAATTGAGCATTCAGCAGCACTGTGGTGTAATTTATATTGATAAAACCCCTACATTTTCAGACGAAGCATAATGAAAGTTAAAAACATTTTGTGTAAATTACTCTCTCTCTCTCTCTCTCTCTCACTGCTTTTAAAATCCAATATCATCGCATGTATTGCAAAATGTATAGCAATATTTGAGTATAGTAATATCCTTACACACTGTTCAGGGCAAAATGTTCAGGTCAAAACATTTTATAGGCCACTAAAACATTCTAAAAATAAATGTTATGCCTGCAATTTGGTGACTTATCCTAAAGTGACCCAACATTGATGAACATGAAAATATTCTAGTTCTACAAACTTTTTTTTTGAACAGGTGCTACACATATTTCGACATCAATTTTGACCCGGAACTGACCCTATGAAACTCCCCAGGCTCATAAAAAGGTGAAAAAAAGGTTATTTTTGTCACAGACGTGTTTCAGATCATTCAATGTTAGTGCACATGTTGTGTTAATACACCTGACCCAGCTTCTTGACAGACTGTCTATCATCTGTAGAAGGCCATTAAAGTGAATGAAACAACATTGACACGTCTGTCTGTAAAGGACAGTCTGCAAGTTTACCCCAAAGACTTCATTTTTTGAAAAAAAAAAAAAAAAGAAAAACATAAAGGAAAAACCTTTCTGTATTATTTGGCATGTAACTTAGTCCTTACCTGTTTTTTTTGTGGTCAAGAATGGATGAGCATAGATGAGTAATATACTTGTCACCATTGCGTTTCTAGTATTAGGTGGCATATGCAAGTTCAAAGTTGAAGCTGCTGACAGTGTCTGAAAGTGGATGACCCATTCTCCATGCCACCATGTCCCTGTCAGCAACAATAAGACTTCACAATCATGAGTCCAGACCTGCAAAGTTTGCCACAGATTTACTGGTGGCAATCAGACATGTCTGGAACAAATGTGTAGAGCTGATGCCTTAGATGTATAACCTTGGTCCCAAGGTTACTCTGGATGAGAGATTTGTTCCATTCAGAAGTATACAGTACAGTTTCTGCTGACCTTGAAAAAAATGATTTAGAATTATACAGTATATACATTTACTGTTGATTTATAAACGTCTTGGAAAAGAAAAACAGTTGTGAGTTGTCACAGACACTAATTGCGAGGCAGTATATGGACCTGGTCAAAAGTGACCTGGTTTATAATATAAAGGATTATGAACAGTATGTAAGGGTAAAAAATTCATGCTTTCCTAAATAGCTCTTTCATTAACATCCTATAATATTCTCATTACAGATAGGCTGTGCGATAAATAAAAAATAGCTATTGTATGTTTTACTTGTGTTACACTGGGCCTCATTTATTAATCATTTTTGAAAAGTTGTGTGTAGATGTTTTCATAGGCCAACCAAACTAAAAATTCCAGACAGATTTTTGAAAACTTACAGTAACGCTGATTTTCTTTATACTCATATATGCATGCTAATGTCAATTAACTGTAAATTACCAAAACAACCAAATTTACATTAAGTGACAGCCACAAAGCTCCATAAAAGGCAAAAAACCTCACAGACATCTGAAAATGTCAAAATCATGACCCCGCCCCCAATGCCCCCAAACATGGCTGTGCTAAATCTTCCAGTAATGCAGCTCAGCCATTGCAGTGCATCAGCTGACATATACACACACTAACTATTTCTCCTTTTATATGGCAGCATTTCTTAATTAATTAGTTAGACACTATGTCAGAATTTCTTTGGGTCAAAAGTTTACATACAATAAGTTGACTGTTTCTTTAAACAGTCTGGAAGATTCCAGAAATCGATATTGTCTTAATTAAGAGTTAATTGGGAGTGCATCTGTGGCTGTAATTAGAGTCACTGCGTTTTTGTCTTTGATGCCATGGAAATATCCAAGCCACTCAGACAAGACTTCAGAAAAAAATATTGTGGAACTCCACAAGTCTGGTTCCTCCTGAGGAGCAATTTTTAAACAACTGAAGGTTCCAAGAGCATCTGTATAAATGATTGTATGCAAATACAAAAATCTTGGGAGCACACAGTCACTGCATCATTCAGGAAAGAAGCATAAATTAACTCCCAGTGATGAACGAACTTTGGTTTGGCCATAATGATCAGCCTTATGGATGAACATAAAAAGGGTGAGGTTTTTAATCCAGAACACCATCCCAACTGTGAAGCATGGGGGTGGCAGCATCATGTTGTGGGGGTGTTTTGCTGGAAAAAGGCCTGGTGCACTTAGAAAACAGATGGCATCATGAGGAAGGAGGATTATCTAGAAATACTGAAGCAACACCTCAAGACATCAGCCATATAGTTAATAATAATAATTAATAATTTATAATTTTTAATAAATTTAATTTATTAAATATAATAAGTTAATAATTGATAATTAAATGGCAATGTCACCGGATACGCTAAAAGTATACATAAATATAGCTACTGTATTATTTTGAAATTACGGAGAAAAATTCATGGAAATAAAGTAGATACCCTAGGGTTATTAATATGAAATGTGTGGAACTGTGAAAAATAGAATTTGAAAGTCTTAAGCCTTGGTGTATGTAAAAGTTTGGCTTCAACTATAACTAATGTTAACACAAAACTGCATTTAGGTACCAAAGCTAATGTTGCTAAACTGTTATACTGGCTGACTTAAGGTACACACAGTACTTTTGCTGGAAGTTAGTTGGAACCTAGCTGTTTCTGAATCGCAAAAAATCAAACAAAAAATAACAACAACAAAATATAACAACAACAAAAAAGTCCCTCCCCTCAGTATTCTCTGCAACACCACACCCCCAAAGTATATCTACATGTGGATACACAACTGAATTTTTGGATGTTGGCAGTCCACATCTTTTGTCTTTTCTCTCTTTTTTAAAATAAATTTTTACTGACAGCTATTTGACTGTGAGGAGAAATTAACCAAGCGTTTAAAAAAATTATTCCCCACCTATATATTGCATATTGTATTTTGTTTATTGTATTTTATTGTACTCATTTTATTCTACTTTGATTATTTATTTTATGCTATTTTGATTATGTGTGTGTTATATGTTCTGTTACACATAAGCAGTTTATGTGAGCTTCACCATAAGCATTTCAATGAATGTACAGAACCCGAACTGCCATAACATTAAAACCACTGACAGGTGAAGTGAATATCATTATCATTATCATTTCAATGGCACTTGCCAAGCGGTGGGATATATTAGGCAGCAGTCAGTTCTCAAAGTTGATGTGTTGGAAGCAGGAAAAATGGGCAAGCATATGGATCTGAGCGACTTTGACAAGGGCCAAATTGTGATGCTAGATGACTGGGTCAATGGTAATATTGTATGGTTAAATTTGTGATTGGCTGATTAAAATTTTATTCAAATGTTGAATGCCTGCCACTGTTTTCACCCTGTTTTTCTGTCTCTGTCCATTTATTTCTTTTGTTGGCTGTCTCTCTCTACTTCTCTCTCTCCTCCCGCCTCTCTATCTGCTCATTCTGTCTCTCTCCCTCCATCCCTCTCTCTCTCTAGAGCACGTCAAACACACCAAGCAGATCCTTCAGCACTGTTAGAAATGTCAAGCACTGAAGGAAATGAAGACAGCTGCTGTGTTCACAAATACAGAACTGCCCTGAGAGATAGCAAATGTGGGTGAAAAATAGACACACACACCCGCATACAATGTATCCTCACTTGCTGCACTAGTACACACACAATATATTACCCACACAAAATCATTAACATATGACCTACTTAGTTTTCCTGTTTTGTGCACGCGTATGTGGCCCGCCTTGTATTTTTGGGGACTTCGACTTTGTACCTGCTGTAGGTGTAAAAAAAAAATATCACACTGTATTTATACACTGTATTGCAAACCAAATTAAAACAATGAGGCTTGCCTTCTAGTAAACCAGTAGCCCAAAGAGAAAGGGCAGATTATTGGGATCCAATCAACCCATAATTTAATATTCAGGCCCTCTAGACAATGAGATTTGCACAGAGTAGCATCACTCTCCTCCGAAGAGCTCATTTGAACCATCTCTGGAAATTCCACAATCAACATAACGTCATTAGTCTCCAGTTGGTGTTGGCAAGAAAAGGAGAATTCGGTGGCCAAGTTGGAGTGCACAGCTTCATAGACAAAGTAGACAGAGAGCTGGAGACAGGTCCAAGTAACACACACACACACACACACACACATACGCACAGACACACACACACAAACACCAGAGGTGGAGCCGGAGGGTTTGAACCATGACTGAAATAGTTCAACAGTTACAAATTCTTATCTGTGGGTGGTTAACATAACACACTTACCTGTCAAATAACATTGTTTTATGCAGTAATTGCCCTTCACTGATGTTCATAAAAGGTCATTGAATCATTACGATCATTATGATTCCTTCATATTTAACCATTCCAGATGTCACACAATTGCATCCCACTTTTAGTTTCATCACATTTTATTGGCTACACGAGGCTATGGTGAGAGAAACTGGATTAACCAATTGGAATCCTGTATTGTCTCAGTTCAGTTTAAAAACTGTCAGCCACCTGGCTACACTATGAGCATCGGGATATTGAGGTGGCAGCCTGTGTAGTACATGAGGTTCATGCACGAAAAAGAAAAAGAAAGGTGGATCTGGTTTTATGAGGTGCAATGTCATTTGCCCCCATGACTAGCATGTCATCATCATTTTCAGTGGAACTGTGATAAAGCTATTTTATTTCCTAAGCATATTCACATTATTAATATGGCAAGATTGGCTGAAGGTAGACTGTCCCTTAAATAATTAAATGACAAATTCTGAACACCACCACTACTTTTACTACTGTCTGACTGCCATCCAAATTACACGAGCACATCACACTCATTAGTGTAATTGTACAGATCACGTGGTGATTTTATTTAACATATTTCATCAATCTCCCTGAAATTAATGCTATCCTGGCTATGCCACTGACACACACACACACACACACACACACACACACACACACACACACACACACCTTTGTCTTACTATCTTTCCATTAACATGATCATCAATGCAGCTAATCAATGCTATGCCTAGACCTAAACCAAAAGGAAACCTTTTGCCTCTTTTAGTTTTTGTAAATAAAAGCTGCAGTTTTTGTAAAAAAAAAAAAAAAAAAAAAAAAAGCAGGCTGTCAAATGTCCCCACAATGTCAACTCTGTCAGATATTGTCACTTTTGTAGAGACATTTGGACTCCACATATATAAACACACACACACACACACACACAGGCACACTCAGGAGACGCTGCCTTTCTCAGGTTCACTGCCTTTCTCAGGTGTGTGTATGTGTGTTTGCTCTGGGTCCTCTCTGTCTGGAGGCAATAATCACGGTCAGACATTTACAGCAGAATAGTGTGTATGTCTCAGGCTTCATTCTTCGTCTGATTGCGTGAAGTGACCCCCAGAGTTATAAAATATAACATCATGTCCTGGTTCTGTAGCTGCTGGTGATGAATCAGGGTGAAAAGTTACTGAGCTGCTCACTGTGCCTAAATTCTATCAGTGTAAATGTACTGAGCCGTGGCTATGTTTGTATTCATGTGTTTGTGCAACAGCGTGTGCATACACACTAGGGCTGCCAGAACAAATTTCACAGTTCTCATGTTCTAGCTTTAGTTGCATAATGTAAGTCTATGAAAATGTGTTATTTTGGGCTATATTAAACCTGTCACTTGATGTAGAAAAAATTGTATGCCATTTACAGCATAGTTTATGTTCATGTTTTTAAATTAAACACCACTTTTCCAAAAAAAAAATCATCCTATAAGTGTTATTACTTGTAAAGTGTTTACAATTTCCAACAGACACTCATTGGAGTCACTTTTTTTCCGTTGGGTATTTGGAGTGTGTGTTTTGATCCCACAGTGATTCTGAAATCTATGAGTGAATGCTTGATCTCAAGCTGTGTTCATGAATTTTATCACACACATTAACCCAGCTCTTCTTCATCCAAATGTGGACATCACTGCAAAGACAGATTTTTTTTCAGGACAATAAACAAAGGTCAGCAGCCTCAAACATAATCTTTGCATATTAAAATTCTATTTTAGCAACTCATTTCTTCTTTCACATATTTAATTTATTCTTAAAATATTTCATAATAAAAAAGTATTTTCATGTAAATGATTCTAAGACTCTCTTAACTCTCTCTGTATGTGTCAGCACTCTGATGGTGGCACTGTGCAAACAAACACAAGCACAAAAATAAATTAGATAAAATCCATAGAGAAATGACTCAGGTTTTTTTTTTTTTTTTTCTACACCTTTACAATACGATAGCAAATAGCGATTTTCATGGCCCCGCATTCTAAAGTGGGATATAAAGTTCAGTTCTCTCGGATCGATCATTTCTTTTTTCCCCTCTGTGTGCTGTCCTTTTTCCATTCATCAGTTTAGTATAGAAGAAGTTGTCATGTGTGTGAAATGGGTGTAAAAGGAGAGCTGCTACTGCTGCAGGAGAAAGAGCAGGCTGCTGCAGGCCAGCATGAAACACAGCTTATTATCCACATTCTATCACTGCCATTCCCACCACATTATTCATGTTAAATAAGGTTCTCTACAAAGATACAACATAGAAAACTGTTAAATATATAACTGTAGGCCTTTCAAAATACATTTAATGACTTCTGGCTCCTCTTCCGGCAATTTGAAATGATTTTTTTTTTTTCCATATATTCACTTTTTTTTTGTCCAATGAGGATCGACGCTTGTACTCTTTAACTGTGACCAACCATGCTTATTGCAAATTGTCGCAAAGTTTGCTACTGAAAAAAATGCAAATCTCATTTTCTTTATACACATAATGTATGTATACAGTGCCTATATTTCCAGTTTCAAAATACAGTGGGTTCAGTTCAAGAAAAAAAATGTATGCAAAGTATTAAAGGTACTACTGGAATTTAGTTCATTTTGATCAGTTCATTTGCACAGATCAATTCTTCAATGCCAGCGCTTTAAACTGGTGGATACTGGTGTGTGATAACAGGGCTTGGTGTCTTAATTTCTCCTCGCTCAGCCCTTCCTCTCTGAACTCCGTTTGTTAATGTTTATTGAGCTGTTTGTTTGTTACTTTTCCTCTTTGGTCAGTAAAAGTTGTTTGAGTGCCAAAGGTGGACTCCAGCAGAAGGCCTATTCACAGAGCGCGCAGGTTAGAACCGCAGATCTGGCCTTGAAAAGGGTGCAGACATCCAGTGAGCCTTAAAGAACACAAGGCTCCTCATAAGCAGCAGTCCTGCAGGCTCTCAGGTGCTCTGTGTGAGGTGCTGTGTGGACGTATGTCCTCCGTGGCACTAGGGGGCCCATTTACAAAGCGGAGCTACAGACACGCAGTTGGAGGCGGATGTTGAGCTGATGACAGACAGCAAGTTATCTACAGCAGGCAAGTGGGAGCAAAGAGCTCGTCGGGCTTCTATAGAGTCCACGTGAAGCTCTCCACACCATTAGAACTTCGGCCAGTGTTAGGAGACCTGTAGGCATACAAACACGGAACACATTTAGACGAATGCATCCAGGTGTATATACTTGGCAATGGATGTTCCATGCAAAACTGTTAAATATATTTAGTTAAATATAAACTGTAGGCTTTTCAAAATGAAAAGGTTTTTAATTACTTCTGGTTCCTCATCTGGCAATCTGCACTTATGGCAAATTTTTTTTTCATATATTCACTTTTCTCTGATGAGGATCAATGGTTGTATAACTGCAATCAACCATGACTATTGTACCAGAGGTTGCTGGTTCCTTACTTTGTGTTCTCTTATATATACTGTATTAGCAATATAAACAATATATAGAGAATTTGCAGTGGCATAGTGGCACAATGGGTAGCGCTGTCACCTCACTGCTCCAGGGTTTGTGCAATCCCATCACATGCCCACTGTTCTTGGTATAGGCGCTGCAACCCTAACCAGGATAAAGTGGTTAATCAAGATGAATGAATGATGTATGAATGAATGATGGAATTAAAATTTGCTTGGGTATCCAACTATGTGCTCTTAGCTGGGAGTGTAAATAACAGATAAGTTAGTGTAACCGGGAATAAAATACCTTTTTTCTTTGTTTCTGTGACCACTTGGAGGCCACAGTATGCTGTACATTATGTATATATGTGGTGACTTGCCAATGTCTGCATGTACTTCCAAAATCTGCCGCATTCAATACTTTAGACGTAAACTGACCTAATTAAAAGTAAAACTATTGTAAGATTTAGCCTCAATAATGAGGCTGTTAAAAACGATGCATTCATGTTTCTACATCAGTCTCATCAAGTCCGATGCTTAGCAAGCAAATGCAAACTAGTGGGTGAAACTGAATTTTGAATAGATTTGCACATGTGGTATTGAACAACTGCCCTTGTGTATAGTTCAAGGTGAGTGGTGTAGCTGGTTGGGAAACATGCTCATTAGAATATTATACCACACCCACAGATCACAGATCAGTCTGATCAGCACAGTGAGCTTTTGTTTAGGCAATGTTTCCTACATTTTTTAAATTAAAACTTGGTTGGATATCTATATAACACGTATGTTTGTTTTCATACATTTTATACAATGGTCTCTGGATTTTTAGCACTTTTATGTACTCTCTGATCAAAAAGACTTGAATATTAACCCTTCACATAGATTGTGATTTTCTAGTTAATTTGAACAAAGCACATTCAGCTTAATGTCAATTTTTTTTTTTTGTCATTTGATGTGTTTTATTACTTATTACTTTTCATGTTTAACCCAACTGGCCCTTTTCACCTGAACAGAACATTTTGTTCTTGTAGCCAGATCAGTGTTGCATTAGATGCCAGAGGTCAATTGAAGCTTATTCTTTACGTCAATTTAACTGTCGCTTGCTACTTCATTGAACTGTCAAGTGATTTTGCTACCAGGGGGAATACTGAGAAACCTCTATGCCATCTGGATGGTGCCTGGTCCACTGCCAATGAGATAAGGCCACCGAATGCTTGCAAAATGGCAAATGTCCTTAATAACAATGAACTATTGACAACTGCATAGGGGCCAAACTGGCAGAGGAAAGACAGGTGTTGGCTTAAAAATGAGCATGTCTAACTATAAAGCAGCAGGGATGGAGCAATCAAGATTCAGAACAAACCCCAACTTAATAGGCAAATGTCACATGCTCAGGGAGAAATGTAATTGAATGATTGCAGAAGACTGGAGCTAAAGACAAGTCTACATTTCTAATACACCACTGTAACTTTTAGGCAATTAAATCCACCATAAAAGCACTGTCAGTACACAGGTGTACATTAATTCTATCCATGCAAGCCCTGCTACCCTTTGGTGATTTAATATGAGTAATTTCCATATCTGTAAATTTTCATTAGCACAGAAGCAGAAGCTGATTTTTGAGGACTTATGTGAAGGAATGCTTCCTTAAATTCTTTAATTACAGCTGTTCTGTAAGCTGGTGAATGAGGTTTTTTTGAATGAAGTTTCATTTTATTTGTGCAGCCCAAAATAAACTTCTCGAAGGCTGGAACATTCATGGATTTACAAAACAGAAGCTATTTCCAGGCTGCCCATTAAACAATGGAGTGGGGCAGTAAACAGCTAATACTAATAGGTGGAAGTGTGTGTTAGGTTGGTGTCTATTCAAACAAAGTGGGCCAGGAGCAGGTGGATGTGCAGTGTGAAGTGGGTCTGCATCAGGAGTAGTTTAGGATAATGGCACAACTGAACTTCATTTTTTTTCGGCATGTATTTGGGTTTTGTTTCTTATCTCCCACTTGTTTTGTAGGGTGTCATGCCAGAAGGTGAGACAGAAAAATAAACCTTCTGCTGAGTCTGCTGTTTTCTCCTAGAGGGGTGCCCTCATTGCTACACTGGTGCCGAAACCTGGGTGTGCCTGGAGACCAAAGTAACATGGACGTGGAGCAGAGTACTGTTGCGCAGGTCTTCCCGTCACCCCAGCCTACAGGAACAGCAATATCAGGCTCTTTTTGGCCTGCAGCAACAGCAGCAAGAAACAAACACCAGAGTTGGACAAGCAGAGGTGCAGACTGAGCCCTTTTGAAGAGCGTCATAACCCTTTCCTCTTCTCCTGTGTCTTCACCAAATAAGCCCCTCACAGTGGCCAGGATGACACCACATCACACTGAGGCACACCTAAACATGTTTGAACTGAAGGCCTTGGGCATGTGGCTGTCCCAGGGACTAGTGAACTTCCACATTCAGCCTTTAATGACCAGGGAAGCCCAGCCAGTGGCCCACAGCCTCCCACCCAAGAGCCAGTTATACTACCTGACAGTGAGGAGAGCAGTCCTGGAGCAAGTTGACTAGACTAGAAGTTCATCACTGGCAGTTCTGAGAGATGAGATTGGCATAGGCTCTTTCTGTTAGCCCAGAGGCTTCTGAACTCCTGCAGTCAGTGGATGAAGATAACCTTGTGAAGCCATACAGTACAGTACAGTTCACCACCAAAATTCCAGTATGCATTTGAAGAATCAAGAACAAAAAGTACCTTTGCCCCCTCAGTCTGTGGCACTACATGGACTGGCACACTTACTACTGGGATGAGATCACCAAGCAGGAACTGGCAGGTGGGCTGTCTGAGGGAGCAGTGATGGGACATGGCATACCACATCACTGTCTGGCACAATTTATTACTTCCTTCTGACCACATTCCCCTGCAGTGGGTCCATAACATTATGCCAATGTGAGGACCACATTTACCATGCCCATGCCTCAGTCTCCTGCAATATATGGACATATACTGCTTGGTTTGAGAGCTCCCTAACCTGCATCAGGCAGTGAGGGGATATAGCAAGGTGGAGGTGTGGTTGAGCATGGGTTTGTATTGTCAGGGAGGGGTTTAAGGCAAACCAGAGAGGTGATGACTGATATGACATACTTGAAATTGTTTTCCTGCAGGTATTTATATTCGTTTCCTCTCTCGCTCTGTCTGACATGCTTGTGAGCATCTGACAGTGGAGCAGAGCAGAGCAGCTGGAAAGCCGCTAGTTTGTTTTCATTTGTTTGTCTTTGTTTGACTACATTGCTGGTGTGCTGTGCCAGAAGCCAAGAGGCGAGTTGAGTGGGGTGCTTGTTAAGGGGCACTCTTTGTCAGAGATGAGTTCTGTTTTCAGCATGAGGAAGTGCCCTCATAGACAGTAATTATCACCCACTTGTCACTCTTTTACTACTTTAAAGATGTACTCCATAAGAAACAGCTCTGTTAATTGAAATGCTCTAGACAACTGACAAGACATACATAACCTGATGAATTAATGGTCTATATTTTGTAGCCTAGGTTAAGAAAATGAAATGTTTTAGCATTTTTAACCCATTCTCTGCTACTCATTTGGTAAAATGCTATCACCTAGTAGATACTGGAGTTAAATTAATAGATGTCATGGTTGTATATACGCTATAGCCCAACACTGAGTCTTGGACAACATCCTCAAACAGATTCATCTTTTCAAAGCGGCAGTGTTGAGATCCACAGGAACCCACTCTCCCCCTTTATAAGTCACTTCTGTCTTCCTGCTTTGAATGAGGGTGGCTATGGATATTTATTTTTGTTTCGTAGAGGTGCTGCCTCACAACCATCTTTCTGACCTTCTGAAGGCTTCAGAAGACTGATGGGAAAGGAGCATAAACTTTTACTTTTACGGAGAGACGGATGTATGAATATAAAACAGTTTTCAGTTCAGCTGCTGTATATATGGCTATGAAATAGTTTTCAGTTCACTAAGGCATACAGAAAATGCCCATGGAGCAATGAGTACAAGCAATTATGAAAGTAAACCAGACTAAATATGGACAGACAGTTTGTTAAAGTTCTATTTTATACTCACGTACAGAAGGTGTTTGTCCTTTTGTCTTCTTAAACATAGACATTGGTAAGGCTTTAACAGCTTTGAGACACAACCCAGACAAAAGTATAAGCGGTTTCCTGAAAGCACAATATCATGACAAGCCGCAAATTCAGTTTATCCTAAATGCCACAGATGGTCCCACTGCTGGGGCCTTTTGAGCACTAGGATCAATTGATCTTTTCCAAAATGCATCCTCCCATGAGCCAATAAAACATCCCACAGAAAAGGAGGGCTGCTAAATTTTTCATGGTGTGTGTGGGACATTTTGGAAGCAGGCAACAGATTCATGGGTGAACTGTGTGAGAAGGCGAAGATACATTCGCAAGTGAAGCCAAAAAGAGGAAGAGACTGTTATTCACAGCACATATGGAGGTTTTCACCTGGGTGTTCCATACAGTAAACAAGCCCAGTGGAGCATATGGCCTCGAGCTGACATTTTGCCTGAATGAACTCGCATGACTTCACATCCTCAAATGTCACAGAGAAGCAAACTGTCTAACCACCCTATCCACTCATTTATTGGGAATATCTTTTTTAATGGAATGAATTTGTCATCTTTTCCCTAACTGAAAGGACTGTGTGTCTGTTCCTGTATTTTCAGTATCTTGAAGTAACACTTGCAGAGTTAAATAAAATCCAGCAGCTGGAATGGACGATACAGCATTTGGATATGATCATCTTTGCATGAGGAAGACTCTGGGTAATGTGGGCAGTTCTGAACCAGAGATACGGTTTCTATAATCAATCTTTCCATGTTGCTGTTTAAGATTATGTTTTCTGTTTATCCAATTAACATCAAAAGCAGTAACACATAGAAAAAAACTGCTGATCAAATCTGTAATTACACTGATGCACTATTTTGGTGGTGTTAGTTTAACTGGGGTAAATCCAGTCCTAACAGGTCATTTTATTGCCCAGATCTGTCATGTCTATATTTTTATCTCTTCAGCCCTGATAAAATTCTAACCTAAATTTCCTACTGGCTTTCTATAAACTGTCTTAAATCTCTCATTTTAAATAATAAAGTATTTATTCAGCTGCTTCACACTGTATTCAGTCATTTTTGTGTATATCCAAACACAAAATGATGGATGCTTTGAAAGTATGTCTCAAGAATGTAGCTAGTATGGGTCTTTATCACTTTGTCTCTACACTGTCTTTATCGGGACTCCATTAGTAGGAAAAGGAAATAGTCCATCTAAGAATGTGATGAAGCTGATGAAATTGGTATTTCATGCAGTTATTTTTATATATACCACAAAAGCATGATTGCAGTGTTCTGTAAATGCATTCATTATCCAAAAATTTAACATATAACCACAGGTAACTCAAAGTTCCATGTTTATAAGAAGAGAAATCTGCTAGCACAGTTGCTCTGTGTGAAATCATGGCTACCCAGCAGCAAGAGTTTTATCTCATTAATGAGACTTACAAAGATTTTATTGGAGATAATACACTGAGAAACTGTCTGAATTTTTTCAAAAAAGTTTTTTCCCTTATATAACAGAAGAAAGGTGCAGACAAAACTATGAAAAGACACATATGGAATTATAATTTAATTCAAAAGTGTTAATAAATCATCTATCTTAATAAATATTTAATGAATAGTTAATAAATCAAATAGATCTTATATTTCAGGTTCTTCTCAATAGGCATGATTACCGCCTTTCAAACTAAGCTGCTTCTGATGTTTCTCCAACAGACATGATATATTCAGACACACACTATTTGGCCAAAAGTATGTGGACACCTATCCATCATAACCTTATGTGCTTTTTGAACATGTCAATCCAGATGGTCCCCCTTGCTATTATACTAACCTCCACTCTCCTAGGAAGGCTTTCCACTAGATTTTCCACTAGCATATCTGTGAGAATTCAGCCACAAGAGCATTAGTGAGGTTGGGCACTGACGTCAGCCGAGAACGGTGCAGTCGGTGGACCAATTCATATTTCTCTGGGCGAAATACTATAAATTATTTAGTAATTAAAATAGGTAATTACATATATGCAATTACAAGAACAACCAGCAGGGCCTGGGAATTTACTGGGCTAAATAAAGAAAGACAGCCTTTATAACAAATGAGTACACATGTGCAGTACAACAAAATTCTTTCCTTTATAAATTCCAGCTAGAAAGCTGGGGTCAGACCAAAAGTTCAGCCATGATGCTGCATCTCTGGCACAGTTGAGGGGTAAGGGCTTTGCTCAAGGGCCCAATAGTTAAAATATGGCTGTGCTGGTATTTAAACTCTTAACCCTCTGATCAATAGCCACAGTGCCACTACTGCCAACTAAACCTTTTGGTATGTTTAGTAAGAAACATAGGATTTGTAACAGATGAAAAATGCTAGCTTGTGAAAATGCAGCTGATCTGTTTAATGACTTCTCTATTTTTATTGGCTACATTTGGACAATCTTGATCAAGTCTATTTGATGATGTTCTTAAATTATAGGAAAAACTAATTAACAAATTTTTAGCTTTAATTCAGTCTTTATAGAGAGATAAGTGAGTAAAAATTAGATCATTCATATTTGAGAACTATTATTATTATTATTATTATTATTATTATTATACAAATAACATTAATTTTTACCACTAATTTATTTTGCAGATGTTGGAGTTACTCATAACCCTAACTGCAATGGTGAAGGTGTTGTGAAAATATTAATGCACTAATACTAAGAATTTTTGCATTCCTTTATGTTTCCTAACAATGGAAATGTAGGACAGACAGTTTTATTTCCAGCACGTGTTACTAGGCCAGTTAGTGACAATATCACACAGCTATATGTGTATCAAGAATCTTTAGTGCTGTCACATTGTCAGCAGTAATGATGTAATGATCCACATTATGTTGCTCGAAAATTCTTGCTTGACCTTTTAGGAAGTTGAGGACATACGAAGGGAGGACATATGAGCATACAGCACATTAATGGTTCCAAAATCAATGGGCTGCCCTAATGCAGTTCACGTGGATCTATTTTTTTCCACTTTCTCCTGAAGTATACACCTGGGGCTCTAGCTCTAAGGACAAATAGGACATCTTTTATCATCACACAATCCATTATGGTACCACCTCACATTCTTAAATAGATCAGTTTGTCTTGGTGCATTTGTCTTAATTAGAGCTTTAAAGCTGAGGAGGTCTGTACCTTGCTATGCTCACAAGGCTGTGTGCTTTGCCATGTTTAGTGAGGAATGAGCAAGGAGATTCCCACTGCATCATAGTTTCTGACATGACAATCATCAGTGCTGACTGTCTCTTGAGCTCTTCTGGCTAAATCTGAGGCACAGAGTGTTGTTTACCTGGGAAAGCATCACCCGATTTAGTGTTGTTGTGGAAGTTCCAAAAATGGATAAATGAAATGCATCTCTTTCAACGCTGCTTCCTCTTATTGCTTTTCTTGGATGAAGCTCACTTGGTGGCAAAGAATGAGAGATGAGAAGCTGGCTGAGCAATCATGTATACTGCTTTTTTAAACTAACACTGCAAGGTGGTTAGGAATAAATGTGCAACACAGAAAAGAAAAGAATTTGCAATCCACTTAGAGGCACTCAACAAGCGTTCTTTTTTTTTAGAAGTCTTTCTCAAAGTTGTATTGTCTTGATAATCATATCTGTTCGACTTTATTAAGCATGACCTACAATGTCCTAAATATAACTCGGAGGAAGCCTTGCCTGAAATTAACTCTCCAGTGTATTCCCTATTTTCCAGTGAGACTCAAAATGGAGGCAGTGGGCCTGGACTGCTGACTTGGCGGATAAGAGCTGGCAGAGCAAGCTAATGGTCTGCAGCGGCCGAGAGAGCATTTGCATGGAAAAGCAGCTGTCGTCTCAACGGCCGTTCTGTTCAACCCGAGGTTTGGGATGTGTCTTGAGGTGCCAAGCAGGCCCAATGGGATCAATTACACAGGCCCCAGCATGCACCTTAGCACTGCAGGGGTAGCCATTGTCTGCACTCCGATCTCCACCGGACGTCTCCACTTCCAGCAAGCCTTTTTCTTTGAAAAAAAAAAACCCACTCATTTTTAACACACTAATGAACCGGTTGCATGAACACGTCCTGCATTTTATCGACCGTCCCCTATTATTCATCACTTTAGTCTGGTAGATGTTAGATGAGGCTTAGAGAACAGCTTGTTTAGTCCCACACCAAAGAAAAAGACCAAAGAACATCAAAGTACAAGCAGCCTTCAGAGTATCAGCCGTAGAAAAGTAGCTGATCACTATAATCATTAGCACTCACTTTCTGTGAATGTTACAGGCCCAAGGCTTATTTTCTGTGACAATCAGAGACTTTAAAAAAAAACAAAAACAGAGGTAGCGACTTACAAAAGAACATGCTTAAGTTCATGTATGATGATCTGAGGGGTTACTCATAGAGTACATCTTCTAATTTGTGTTAATGTAATTTTTGTACAAAAGGTCAGATTTTCCTTGAGTCTTATCCCTTCCATTGAAACATGTGTTTAATCTAACATAGATTGATGGTAAGAAATTCTGCAATTCCTGTACATATTTCTAAAGTACGTTTCACTCATGTTGTTGCTGATAATATCATTTGTAATTAAAAAAATGTATACTAAATAAGAAAAGAATGCAAAATTTTCACTAGTGGCCTCAGGCTTTTGGACCCCACTGTATATTATTTGTTTATTTATAATCAATTCTCTTCCTTGTAAGAAAATCTGTGGTGTTGTCAACCATCTGAACTCTGTGTCTCTAAGTTTTGGGTTGAAGTTAAAGTGTCCGAGACGCTGTAGTCTCGACCTCAGCTCAGAGCACAATGCCCATGTGTGCTCTACACTTCCAGGTATTTGTTGGGCTAAACATAACCTTACTGTGACCTTTTAAATGATATTAAACAATATTTTGGTATATTAGATTAAGTGCTTACTGAAGATGTATGAAGTTCCTAAGCAATGGGCACTTGTATTTCATCTGCAAATGAAACTTTAGTTAGTTACATACAGTATTTGCTCAGATTGGTATGATGCAATGTAAAATCCAGACAAAGTAATAGCACTTCAGACAAAATAATAATAAAAAAGGCTCTTTAACAGCAACATACTGAAGTTTGATAGTGATACATGTGTGGTGTATTATTTCCCATATGACTTCTGTATATGTTGTTTGAGTAGCAAAGCTAAATATGCTTTATATATATATATGTGTGATTTTTATATCTATAGTTTTATAATAAAAGATATTGCAATTGGCTATATTTCTGTTAACCCTATTAAAAATATTTTTGTAATTATTCTTATCTAGTGAAATACATATTTCAAATTATTGACCATTTTATGCTGTTTTGTTTTTCATCGTTATCGATTTATGCTTGCAATAATAATTATAATGCTATTGTTGCCTCAGCTTTTTGAAATTATAGTAAGGCATCTAAACTACTCCAAAACCTCTATGAGCATGAGCTCTCTCAGTCATGCCTTTTGCTGGCAGGCTGTCAAATATGATAAAAATTACCATTTCCAAAGATAACACTGTGGAAAATCAGAGCCTCTCACCATCATCTCCTCTCAGAAGCAGCATGGAGGAGAACAGGCGCTCCTAAAGTGCTCTGATTTGGAAATGACTTGAATAAGTTAAATGGACCTCATACTAATAGAGGATAATGCTCTCTCTCTCCCTCTCCCTCTCTCTATCTCTCTCTCTCTCACATACACATACACACACACACAGACCTGCACACGTACCCTTTTCATTTCATCTCTCCAATCTATCAGTTTATTCATAAACCCTTTTCTGTCTCTAACTCATGCTCCAGTTCGTTTGAATTGTCCCACACACCAAGCTGTATGTGGAAGTTCTGAGACTATGTGAAGATCTAGTTACATAAAATTCCTTGATATTAGGAATATTATAGTCTATGATAATAGTCTCTGATCTGATAAACTTCAGCTAAATAATTTACATAATTGCATATGACTGGATAAACTGCTACAGAAACTCTTCTACAGAAGCCAAGCTGGTTTATGTTTAGAAAACTCGAGTTGCTGAACTACAGCCAGGGTGTTTTTTTGTTGATTGGCTTTGCTATGGTATTTTTTCCAGTGCTTTGTTTGGCCCAGAATGAAATGCTTCGCTGGGTCTGCATCTAGACCACAGTCCACCAGTCTGATGACCCCTGATCAAGGAGAAGGAGTTTAGTTGTTCTGCCTTTAAAATGGAGGTAGCTGCAATCAGATGTTAGTTCCTTTATCCTCCACAGAGGAACAAATCACAATAAGATCATTTTAATGAGTGTTTATTCTTATCTAGCACTGAGTTACACCTGGGTTTTATTACGAGTGGTAATTTAGCTGGAAATAGCATCCACCCCCGTTCTCTCTCTCTCTCTCTCTCTCTCTCTCTCTCTTTCTCTCTCTCTGTACAATACAAATGAGGTCTCGCAAAGTCTACTGAAAATTGTTTTTCTCAGTTGTAGTCAGTTGAAATTTTCAGATTTTCCGAGCTATAAATCACGCTTGTCTATTTAGTCTGTATGTAATAATATATAACACCACTACGCACTTTGTCTTAGATCTGCTACATTATAAAATGCGGTGTAATATTATGTAATTGAGCTCATTTTGAGAGAGTCCGCTTGTTACTGCAGTATCCCCGAGTCTGTCCTACTCAAACCTGTCTATTAAAACTTGGCATGGATCAGGCAGTAATGTTCCTATCTGGCAGCTGCTTCCACTTTATCCCAAGCAAAGGAAACAAGGGAATCTAGGATGGATCTGTGCCAAGAAACAGACACCCTGACAAACTATACATTCCCACTTACACACTCTCTCTTTCTCTTTCACTTCCTCAGACACACACCAGCCAAGGATAACAAATGAAAGCGTTAACTGCCTTATTTTCTATATATGAGCTCACAGATGCCTATGATTGGCTAATACTGATATGAATAACAAGGGAGACAGAAATGTCAGTGTTTATGTGTAATTAAGCTCTCTTGGCCTTCTGATCCTGGAGGGTTGTGACACGGTGTTATGGACATGGCCTTTCTCAAAATAGTTGTGACACTTGTGATTCAAATAACAAACTCCTGATGACTTAAACCTTAACTTAAGACCGAAGCACCATTCAAGAGCTCTTTTAAAACATATCAACTTAGTTTTCAGATAAGGCCCTTTCGTGGACAGAGTCACTGTCGTGGTGAAGGACGTAGAAACTAATACCCCCCTTTAAAGAGACATAACCCTGTTATGAAAATATTTCAAGAGCCACACTGCACCCAGAAATAGCACTTTCTAATAATCTCACCATATTGCTATAGCATTAGGGTTTTTATATAAATACCTCACATTTGCTTATCATGGTATACAGTCATGCTTCTATTCTGTCAGAATATAACATCACTTTATTTCTGCCTCCTTGTTTACGGTTGCCTGTCTGCCTCGATCTGCCTCCGTGTCCACCCCTTCTTTTCCTGTGCTATGAAAAACTAGTGGTATGTGATGGTTAAGCTCCTGAAGCCCTCAGTTTGGTAAAGTTCACTGCCTGACATTAAAAGACCGGCAGAGATGCAAATGAGCAGTGCAGAACGAATGAGCACAAATTAAACTTTTTAATTGCAGATGACAGTACAGACAGGCGCTGTAGAGCTTCACCTCTCTCTCTATTCCTCTCTCACACTTCTACTCGCACACATACCATCCGTGATCATCCATCTGCTCCCATCATTAATGTTGAGTGGTCTTATGCAATTACAACTAATTAGAAGAAAGTCCAAGCTCGGTGTTACTAAGCAAAGAAATTCCATCAGTTCTGTAGTTGCTGAGAAGAGCTTTGAGTATCCTTTAGAAAAGTCAAACATGCCTATATTGTGAAGTTAAAAATGTATCCAGAGACAATTCAAGTAGGGATGCAATGGGATGCTGTTGTGGGATCAGAAAAAAAGAGATAAAACTTCCATTTCCCTTTATCATTCTCTTTGGATTCATGTTGTTATATCACTTCATATCATTTTAATATTACTTATTTCTTATTTAGCTCAGTTGACTATCCTTAAAAAAGAAAGAAAGAAAGAAAGAAAAAAAGAATGAAAGAAAGAAAGAAAAAAACAGATATGATAACCAGTGTATAATCTGTCAAATATGTTGTTAAAGCTTGCAGAATTAATTATACTACATGCAATTTATGTTATCATAAATATGATAACACTTTATAATATTTAAATGTGTTAGTATTAAAACAAAACAATGGCAAAAAAAGATATGATCATTGTTTATCCTATGAGAAATGTCAGAAATGAGTAAATCTATTTGTGTTTATAATCTTAATTAATAACCTTTAATTATGTTATTAAAATATTATATTAATTAAGTATACTTAATTATGTTAATATTTATGACATATTATTACTGTACTTAAAAAGAAGATTAAAAAAAACATGATAACCAGTGTTTATCCTATAAAAGATGTCAGAAATAGATAGAACTATACACTTGACTTTATAATCTCTAATAATATTAATTATATTATTCTTTAATTATGTTATCACTGGCCTTTAAAAAAATAGAAGAGAAAAAAAGCCAGTGTTTAACTTGTGACAAATGTCATAAATTAATAAAACTATAAATTTGAGTTTACAATCTTGGGGAAATTCTTTTAATTATGTTATATTAATTAGGCTATTACATTAGTCGAACAGCTGGTAGGAATTTCCAGAGCAATTTTTTTAATGATGTTTAGGAAAAACTTTGTTAGCAAACTAACTAGGCTTTTTTATTATTATTCCTGCACTAAAAAAGCCATCTATGGACGGAAGTGGTGTGATGGAGGAGACTCACCGTGGTAGTTTTGACCCGGCCGCCAGGCTGTGTGCAAGTCCAGCCTGATCTATTTACCAAAAGGTCACAGCCTTCATCGTCCAGACATGGCACCATGTCACACCACTGCTTGGTCCTCACGATACGGGCTGTGGAGCAAGACAAGAGAGAGGTTATCAACCATATAGACACAAATCCACACACACACACACATATATATATATATATATACATATATATATATATATATATATATATATATATATATATATATATATATATATATATATATATATATATATATATACACACAGTGAGCCAGTCAAATTCATTTTGTCTGAAAGAAAAGACTGCTCACAATAAACTAGAGTATGCTGAATATGGCAGCAGGAACACACAGTATCAGTAATGTTAACATTGATCACGTCTAGTGACCTGTAGTGTATTCACGTGACAAGGCTTGGCTGCAAGCCGTCTTGCATCCTTGCCCCATCTAATGCACCCCTGAATGTCACATAGAAAGCACAATGACAACGAAGAAGACATTCCCAGTGAGCACAAAGACGTTTAAAGGACATGAAGAACATGTTCATGTGATGTCTAACTTTTACCCAGATTGAATGTTTTTTTTTCTTTTTTCCTGAGGACACATTAAAGACAACTGGTCCCAATTACAACATCTTTTTATGGGCCAAGCCAAGCCAGTCCAACAATGGACGTCCCTAAATATATCTGGTTGGTGTGTGTTCTTTGGGTTTGCTCTACGTACCAAAACACACATTAATTCGATCCCATTTACACACTGCAATTTCACCCAACTAAACTAAACTAAGCTGCAGTTCAACCTCGCAATTTCCAATATATATATATATATATATATATATATATATATATATATATATATATATATATATATATATATATATATATATATATATGTGTGTGTGTGTGTGTGTAAATGTTTTTAATTTTTAATGTTTTAATTTTAATTATTCTAATAATTAAGAATAATTAAAATTATTACATATACATATGTGTGTGTGTGTGTGTGTGTGTAAATGTTTTTAATTTTTAATGTTTTAATTTTAATTATTCTAAAATTGAGCATATTGTGCAGATATAATTGTTAACATGCATGCATCAGAGAACACTAATTTAGCAAGTCCTGCATTACCCAGGCAACAGGCTGTACATTGGTGATTTCACTAATTAAAAATAAACGAGCAGCTCTTGAACTCGAAAACATTTTCTGGTAACAGACATTTTCCCTCCACTGATATTCTGCAAAAGCAACGTTCCCTTTCGGTAACATTTTACTTCCCTTTACACTTTTTTTCTTTTTATTATAGACAATAATTTAGTTAACAGGGGGGCTTTGCTGTCTCACAGCTCCAGTAGGTGGATTGGCTAACATACATTGCCCCTAGGTGTGAATGTGTGCGCATGGTGGCCTGTCCAGGATAAAGCTGTTACTAAAGATGAATCAATGAAAATGAAACTTAAAGTAGAAGGGCCTAATTTTCTTATTTTCAATGCACACCATAGTCTACGGTATACTTTTATATCATATATACACTCAAGTCACTTTAATAGGAACACCATTACCCCTGGTCATTCATGCAATTATCTAATCAGCCAGTCATGTCACAGCAGCACAATGCATAAAATCATGCAGATACAGGTCCAGAGCTACAGTTAATGTTCATATCAACCATCAGAATAGGGAAAATGTCTATAGAGGCTACACATAATGTTGCAGAAACCAAAAAACATTCAATGAGTGGCAGTTCTTCAGAGGGAAACGCCTTGTTGAGGAGAGAGGTCAGAGGAGAATGGACAACTCTAGCAATATGAAGCAAATCTAACACACTTTTCAAATCATCAGAGCTAGCGGGTTAATCTCGTGACCCTTAAATCCAATATCAGTCAGCAGTTCTGTAACTAATAAGGGGCCATTTTATTTTGAATTTCTTATTAGACTCAATCAGAGACTGCTCTAAAAGCTTCTCAGCAGAAAGCTGCAATTCATGTCTATAAAAGGTGTTCATATTTTAAATGAGTGACGACTGCAATTTTTTTATCAGTTGCTATCCATTCCATCTATATTAATATTTATTTCCCTGGTGCAAATATCACCATTTTCTTAAGTTGATGTTTCTTACGTGAAATCCACAGTACACAATAAGATACACTACTGCAGATGTGAATGAAGATTATCTGGTAAATTTCTGCTGGCTCAAGCTTAAGGTCTAACAGTTGTGTCTAATATGAGAATTTAATAATCAGCAATCACAGTGATGAAGCTGCTGGAATTGTAACAGCATCACCTCTCTGATCCTCCATTAACAAAATGACCACACAAGAGACACAAGGATGGGGATTAAAAAATAATAATAATAATAATAAAAATGCAGCATAATATGGTCAGTGACAATGCTGTGGACAAAAGAGGTCAGATTTCAAGAATTTTACATGCCTTGATTTCTTTGCTTTTTTGTGAAAACAGGAGCAGACAGGAGTTTTCTTACAGCAAATTTGGTTGTTATCCAAAGTTTTTCTATGTAACATTGCTAATGCTAACATCGTGAATTTGTAAAAATCAGATAGAAATGATACAGTTAGCTGGCTTTGGAGGAAGTACAGTATCTGATTCCCTTCACCCCCTTCCCAGGTTTGTTTTGGTGGTAGAGCTGGCTGGTGGCTGGGAATTGGTAGGTGACCAAATTACAGAGAAAAACACAATTCTATTTAACTTTAAAGGATAACATGGTTGTTGATAAGTGAAACTATAGTGGCTTTTGTTTGTCAGGATAAAACACTGAAATTATGCATAAATCTTGTATCATGTGGCATCATTTAATCCTACGCCTCCACTACAACAAGCCAATAAAACACCGGCAAAAAAAGCACCATAATAAAAGTGTCAAAATGAATATGTGTATATCAGTCCCTAAACGATGTTCTCTATACAACTGTCTGTTTCCAACAGGAAATATGTACTGTCTTAATATTAAACATACAGTATATGGGTAGAAAGAGTTCACAATAATGTATTATTCTTAAAAAATATTATTTGTAGGCTGAACCATGGGACAGTGAAAGCGGTTCAATAAACACATTCTGTTTTAAACAGGATCTGAGTAAAATTCAAAAGCTTCAAATTAAGATATAAGGTCTTATAAGCTCATATAAGGTTGTAATATGTTATTTTAACATATTAATATTAATATTTTATTCAGAATATGTTTTCACAGAGATGATTAGATACAGGAATTATGACGTAAACAAAAGCAAGATTTATCAACACTGGCGTAGGTATGCATCGAGATAAGTAGAAAATGGGAAATGTCTTTGATGGGAAACAACAGCACATTAAAAGGGCTATGTCTTGTAATTTCACTTTGCCATCATCTTGTAGATGCTGTCGATTGTATAGATAATAAACTTTTCACTGCAGATCTGTAGTCTATATAGCTTATTCTGTCTGTTCTATTTTTGTCACCTACTGTACATACTGTGGCAAAGAAAAAGAAATGTGTGGCTGCTGCAGGAAATGAAGCCTTTTCAAAGTGTAGGGTTTCTTTTTATAACACTTTAACTACTTAGTATCGATTGCATTATGAGTGTCAGGTCAATGCTAGTAATGCACAGCACACTCTGGGTTTGCATTCAAATGTTTCTCAATTTTAAACAAATTTTCAAAGCTGGAAAAATAAAATGTTAATGATGTGATAAAATGTGATAAAATGTGATTTTAGAGCCCCTTCCAGAGTTAGTTCCTTTTGCTGTTATAATAACCTCCACTCTTCTGGGAAGGCTTTGTACTAGATTGTGAAAGGTTAGGCACTAGGTGAGGAAGTCTGGGGTACAGTCATCCCAGTTCATCCCAAAGGTGTTCAGTGGGGATGAGTTCAGGGCTCTGTTCAGGCCACATGAGTTTTTCTATACCAACCTTGGCAAACCATGTCTTCATGGAGCTCGCTTTGTGCACAGGTACACTGTCATGCTGGAACAGGTTTGGGCCTCTTACTTCCAGTGAAGGGAAATTGTAATGCTACAGCATACAGAGAAATCCTATATAATTGTGTGCTTCCAACTTTGGCAACAGTTTGGGGAAGAACCACATATGGGTGTGATGATCAGGTGTCCAGATACTTATGGCCATTTAGTGTATCTAGCTATTGCTGAAACGCATGTCTTATGTCCCCCACGTCCTCCTTTATAAAAAAAAAAAAAAAATCACTCCATCACTCTTTTTTGCATTTTGTCTTTGTCAACAATATTTATTTTATTTATTTTATTACAGAAAACTTGAATAGAAAAGCCAGAAAAGCCAAATTTA
>CM040471.1:16235817-16275570 GCA_022758105.1 Pangasianodon gigas | reverse complement strand
ATAAAAAATTTGGCTTTTCTGGCTTTTCTATTCAAGTTTTCTGTATTCACATTTTAAAAGTTCCAAAGTTCCCACAAAAGAATGGAGGGAAACCCCCACGCAGCCACTGTCTCATCTTCAGACACGTCAACTCCTCAAATAGCAGGACTGTGAATTGCCAATTGTGGATACAAATAGACATTCAATTTTGACCTGCATAGGAGGCCATTTGCTGCACCAACACCAGCAATTTTCTTCTGCTTCTGCACCATCCGGTTCACTCTCTCTCTCTCTCTCTCTCTCTCTTCTGCCTCTCTTTTTGTTCATCTGTATATTCCATTTCTAATACATCTTGGAGACATTTTGGAAATAACAAAACTCATCAATGTCCTCATACACTGTTTTTTTTTACACAGTAAAGTAGGATACATGTATATAAAGCTAAAAAAAAGAGTAGGATAATGATCACACTTTCTATGTTGACCTGGTCAGTCTACGCTCTAACCCTGCAATAACTCACACAATAAGTGTTTTTTTTTTTTGCTTTAGATACCAGAACATTTGCATAACCACCGACCTAACGATGAATCAGATGTTTTTATTTCTGGTAACAGTGCGATGTTTTGGTCATTTTAACCACAAATCAAATGTATTGATTTAAAAATAAAAATAAAAAATAATAATAAAAATTAATAATTATTGTATGCCTCCATACTGTGCTTTACCATCTACTAGTGTCAGAATGAGCTGAAATTAATGTTAACTCTTCATAACTGCCTTCTATATAAAAAATGTAAAAATAAAAAAAACAAAAAAAACAAAACACCAGTAAAAACACATTTGGGTATATTAAACACTTGCAGCAGCATAATGAGTATCAGGCTAGACCATGAGCTGTGAATAGGAATGATTGGTAGGACCAAAACATGTGAATAATGGTTCATAACAGGGCACAAAAACTGTGCCACTATCCCTCACCCCACATTGCTTGTTATTTGCATAAAATTAAACTTTCACGTTGTTCGCTTTACAATGAGAATGTAACATGGAAATAACCAGAGGATACAAGTTTATAAAAAATAAAAAAATAAAAATACCACTGGACAAAACATTATTGCAAAACAGTGTTTACAGCATCACAAAGCAAATTTGTAACCACTTGATGTAGTGTAGAGATTTTAGAGGCTTTAGTCAGGCTCACTGATGTTGTGAACAATTCTCAAAAATGGTGCATTTTTCATCCAAATAATTGAAATGACTTTGTGTACTTCACAACAAGCGAATCACGCAGAAATTTGAAGAATCTTTGAAATTCCCCTTTATTTTTCTCCTCACACTGAGAGACTCTCCCTCCCAACTGTGCACACACACACACACACACAGCCTCAACCACAAACCACAGTCAGATAAATCAATTTTACACAATCCCATGAATCCCAGGATAAACTTTTTACATGGCAGGACATAAAATAATACAGAGGCGAGAAGATCAGGATCCAAAAGGATGAAAAAATTAATCACATCATCCTGAAAATGTATTACAAGTTGCTGCATTTTAATAGAAGGTGTGTAATGTATTCAACCATACTAAGGCCAAAGCATCTACCACTTTTCATTCTCTATTTCCTTTTGATGAAGCCATCAGTTCTCCTCATTCATTTGTATGAATGGTGAATTATGACACGAAGAAGAGTAATAAAGAAATAAGGAGTGGTCCATTTAATTAGATAATATGTCCTCCCCGAGTGTTTCTGTGTGTGTGAATTGGATTTTGATAGCCTGTTAGCCCCAATTATTAATCCAATTGACCATAAAACAAGTGCAGGGCACCTACATACTACAAACCCCAGAATTTTTTCTGATGTTATAAATCAACGGCACGCTAGTCTTGCCAGCTAATTTGATCCTTTGCGACAACATTTTAACCAATATTGTCACGACTGATCTTATGAATGCAGCTGTTTAAGTATCCAGTCACATCCAGGCTGCATAAGCTGTAAGATCTGAGGCCATTGTGAAATAAAAACAACCTGGGCATAATTCGTAGCTGGACAGGACTTGAGCACACAGTTCATCTGGCCATGATAGGACAAGGAATAACGTCATTACACTCTCTACAGGACACTATCTCATCGAAATGCTATATCTTGCTCATGTCAACAGCCTGCAACCCTGAGTAATAAATCCTTTGTAATGCAGTGGAAAGCACAGGCCTGTCAAGATACAGAGCTCAGCTCTACAGGCCATATCTGATCACAGCTGTTTATCTAATAATGCATCTGATCTGGTAAACGGCTGCATCGACATTCCCTTCGCATTTACAATACTCGATCTCTGCTCTGGAGGATGGCGGAATCAGCACCCGGATCTCCGCACCAACCAGTAAACCGCAAAAACACATAGTAAGAATTTTCTTTAGTTTTTTTGTTTATTATCAAGATCCTTTCAGCAACATCAAGTGCCACTCTAGCAATGCGCTGTTGAAAACAGGAAGCTTTTGAAATCTCAGCCTGAACTCTTTCATAATTAAATTCTCATATCTTCATATCCACATTTAAGAAGCGTTCCTTCCCTCAAGTCGAGTTGGCAGTACAGCTGGACACTGAAACAGGAGTATGCAGTGCGCTGTGTGTAAGACACATTAATGCCCACCCACCCCCCCCCACACACACGCGCACACTTTCACGCCATTAACATTCTCAGCAGCACCTCCACCACCTAATGACAGCTCAAAGAGCCTTTTAAGAAAATTCTGTGTGTCTTAATTTCACACGGATCTTGATTTCACACAGGCCCCCTGCCCCAAACTACTTTTTCTTTTCACTTCCTTTTTTGCTGCCTTCTCTGTCCTGGTTCTCAGCAGTGCAGCATGAAACACCCCTACACACATGCACACCTCACAAAATGAAATGATCTGCAAAAGCTTTCACCACAGGACAAAAAATTAAATAAATAAAAAGTGACCCAGTCAAACAGCATCGTCTTTCATGGGTCTTAAGGAACAGAATGCAGCCCAATTAGTTGTGTTCCTGAGCTGGAGGGCAAAATGTGAGTGAGACCCTCACCTGGAGAGACAGTGAAGCATCATGGGAACTAAAATAAATATACTCTCCACCTCAGACTGTATAATTAGTCAGTCACCAGCATCCCGGGTCCTTACACTCCACTGCATGATTCTCATCTGATTATTCTGCTTATCAGCTACAATGATGAAGACATGCTCCAAATCCTGTCTGCAACCTTATAAAACATTTGGATTCACAAAAGCTAATTTCTTGCCACATAGTCTGGCATTCCAAAGATGTTCCATGCAAAATAACACTTTGGTATTTACTATGCTCAGTTGCTCAGTTACTTCATCGGTTGTTTTGTCTCTCGTGTATGATACAACATTATTTGTGTAAAAACCAAACTAACCTTTACATTAATAAATCTATCCTAATTGCTGTCAATCACACCGAGTTTAATCATGGAAACCCCCCCTGCTCTGAGGGATGGAGCATTTATCCTCGCAGCCTTTTGGTAAATGCCAGGCCGAGCCCTAATTGGCAGCAGCATTTGGCACGCCGGTGTTTGTTTGCGGAGACTCCGTCTGGCTGTGATGCTCTCGGTGGGGCTGTGAGTTCCCAGCAGACCTTGGTACACTTGGCCCCAGCTCTGAGTGATATCATGGACTCGCAGATGTGCACTGACATTTCTTACCTCAGCAGCCGGGAGACGCTGTAAACCAGCAGTGGAAATGTCAACTAGAACAGGAGCCATGCTGACGGAGATCATTTAATAACCAGCGTCTGTGGGGGCAATACAGCCGCACAGCTGCCCTTGGACTTCTACTGGCAAACTGCTGAAACTGCACGCAGTGTGTACACTAGAACATCCTGAATCAATCACATACAGTATTACGATGGGCAGCGTCCAGTATAAGGTATTAGAACTTACATAGTGTGAGGTAATAGGATGTATATTCCATATTAACTATATGGAAAGTCATTGAAACTATAAAATCAGCTTCTTCTTCTTATTATTATTATTATTAGGGCTGTCAAAAAATTAAAATGTATCAAACTTATTTACATTATTTTGTGTAGTGGCCCTGATTCGATGCTGAGCTCGAGTTACTATCATGTTCTACCTGTGTGAGTTTCCTCCGGGTTCTCCGGTTTCCTCCCACAAAAAACATGCCTAAAGGTATGTTTGACTGGCTACACTAAATTACCCCTTGGTGAGAATGTGTGTGAAGGGTGTCCTGTGATGGACCGGTTACCCATCCAGGGTGTATTCTTGCTTCCCACGCAGTGCTCCCAGGATAGGCTCCAGATCCACCAAGACCCTGACCAGGATAAAGCACCTACTGAAGATGAATGAATGAATTTTATGTAGTCAATTATGGCTAATCATTATTATTTACACACACACACACACACACACACAAATTAGGAAGTGGTTTCTTTGCATAGCTCATTCCGTAAGAAACCTCTGTAACACTTCAGGGTTAAGGATCTTCCTTACAAGTGCAACATTAGCCATTAGTGCAGAATCAGAATCACAAACTGTGCTGGCTAGCAAAAGGCAATCTCAGATTGAAGCAAAGCAATAAAATACTGTATATTACATAGTACTAATCTCAGCTGTTGCCAGATGTTCCATATGGCATTGTTTTTCTTAGGTGAACATGGTGTGTAGGCATAAACGCTTTCTTCTGAGTACACACATTCGCATGCACAGGCCCTTGAGACATGATACACAGGGTTCATAACTTCTTCAGAAACAGCTGTGAATCAGCCAATTTGTTCCTTTACTAACTCCTGCTATGTGATTCATCCTCACATACTGTATGCAGAAGGTGGACATAATAAATAGTTTTTTTCTTGCTGAAGTTCTTTGTGTAAAATCAGACAGTAAGCGCCACATTTGGGCCAAATTTCTCTGTAAAGAAATGTGACACAGGAACCCAAGTACTCTGCAAATGAAACCCATGTTGTAATGCTTCTACTGTGTAACAATAATGTTATTACTGATCTTAGCAAAGTACAAAAAAATCCCAATTATAATTTGATCTAGAGACAAAAGTAGTGTTGAGCTTTTCTGTATTATTAAAGATCTTGCTCTTAATTTAAAAATTGTCTCTTGGTTAAATTAATATTTTTAGATTAAATGAATTTTCTAGATTAAGTTCTGTGACAACTTTTTTTTTTTAGATTAAATTCTGCTCAAGCATACTTCAACTGATGTATGTGATTATGCATTCATCTTCAGTTGCTGCTTTTTCCTGGTCAGGACTGTGGTGAATCCAAAGCCAATGCCAAGAACACTGGGCATGAGGCAGGAGTACATCCTGGATGGGATGCCAGTACACACATTCACACACTCATTCACCCTAAGCAGCAGTTTAAAGTAGCCAATCCACTGCTGGCATGTTTTTGGGAGGTGGAAAGAAACTGGAGAGCCCACATGAACACAGGGAGAACATGGTCAACTCCACACACACAGTGACCTGAGTTCAGGATTGGGGAACCTGGTGACGTGAAGTGGCAATGCTACCCACTGCCCTGTATGTAATTATATATTTCTGAAATTTGGACCTTAATAGAATTTTTTTTCCTCCTTTCCTACTGTATTGTTTATTTATTTTTTTATTTATTTGCACTGTTCACCTTAGAGCTTAAACACATTCTGATGCATGCTACAGACTCTCCTGCACTATTCTCTCAGGTGTTAAACGACAGCAGAGCAAGCTGTGGCTGATGCTCTGAAGACAGAGAACAGGCAGAAGCGATCTCGTGGGCCCCTGCGGTCTTGACCCAGTTAAGACGTACCGTGACTGATGACCGTCGCAGAGACCTGCAGACAGGCTTTATTGAGACAATAAATGAACAGTGCACATGCCTGTGGCAGCAAAAGAACGAGAGGGAGAGAGAGCATTATTTATGTATTTAGAGTAGAGCTTTGCTAATCTCTTGTGCTCTTTCAAACTCTCCTTCTCTGACACTGTCTGATTTCCAGTGTGATATGCCAGTGCTCCTGCATTTGTTCACAGTGCAGCCTAGAGAATGTGCTGATACCTAAGATCATATCACTCTGACCTTATGTCTCCTTTTAGTAGGCCTTTTGTATTCAGCTGAGGAAAGCATTAATGCACAAGAGGAGAAAGAAATAGCAAATGTAAATTATGGAATAAAATAAACTGTCATGGCTGATTTGACTTTGATGAACAAACTCTTTGTAACATCAGTGAATGATAACAGGCAGGAGGAGCAGCATGACACATTAGAGCGCCTTGATTAATACATCTCAAGCAAGGTAGGGTCACGGTGCACCATCAAATGCTAATAACCTTAATTGGATAGGCCCGGCACACAATAATGACATTTCATAATTATCCGTGGCGCCAAGGAATCTGCAGGGCTTAGTGTTAAGCAAGCCGGCTAATGTCTGCTGATAACCATGTGACCTGGAGTTTGAACCTGACATTTAAGGGAATCAGCTCAAATCAATAGTAAAGGTTACTGCAACCGTGCCCAGAGCATGGCTGGCTGATACTGAGCTGAAAGCAGTCTGGCTCGCTCTTAACTCTCCTGCCTCGCTGATCTGACAAGCCCAGATTACGATCGATTAAAAATGATGCCAGGAGGTCACACGGTAGTAGTGCTCTCTCTGATGATGATCTCAATAATCAGGCTGGGCCAGATTAACACTGACCCAACCAAAAGAGCAACTCTTACCCCTAGATTTATAGGTCTCTTCTACATACTCGGTTGATTTTCCACTTCCTGCCATTTCAGACTGCTTGGGTCAGGCACACTGGGCTTTCCACCCTAATTGCACATCCAGAGGCCTTGAAGTTTAACCCTAACACACCGCAGAGCACCTGTGGGACACACCATTATGAGCTCTATCATGCACTGTCAGGGCATTGTGCCCTCAGATTGTAAACAACTAATCGATAGCTCATCTGTCACTAGTCTGAGGAAACAAGTTTTCAGGGATCCACTTTTCCAACCAAAATGAACCAATCAATCGCTGCTCCACCGAGGTCCTTCCTGGAGAGATGGAGGTGATGGACAATTTTTCTTTCTCCCACTCTCTGCTTCCCGGTTTCTCTAGAGGCTGGATGTTGGAATGCATGCAAGAGAGTGGAATAAGGCTAGCTGTTCTGCTCCAATGGCACTCTGTGTTTAAGTAGGGAGCAGTGTTCCTGTCAGAGGCAAATGGCAGGTGGATTATGGCCTCTCGCCACACTGTCCCTTGACAAATTCAAAGGCAACTCAACCGCTTGCTGAGCAACGGCTCCACGGGTCACCTGCCTGCCTGTTTGTAATTTTTCTTTATTCTCTCTCCCTCTCTCTCTCTTTCTCTTCTCTCTATCCTTCCCTCTCTTTCTACCTCATTTGGCCTCCTCACTTTCTCCAACTTTCCCTCAAACTTTCTTTCTATCTATGTCACAAAAAATAAATTCAGCTACAGCACCTCACAGACCTGATGCAGCTTGTCAAATTCTCAGCAGCTCAAAGTCAAAAGGCCAAAGTGCTCTCTCCATTAAAAAAAGAAAACTAAAATAGTTTTGTGCATGCCGTCTAACTTCTCTCCAACATGCGGGGTCATGTCCTTTCAGAGCACATTGTTTCGTTCTCCAACACTATGCAACATAAGAGCCCAGGACTGATGCCAAATCCTCCCTGGTTCAGATTTAAGCATAGAAACAAACACTGACTCATTGACTCAATGGAATCCTCTGCATTGGCCTTGATATTGTTCTGTAAGATCTTAGTGAAAAAGGGGCCATCACATGGGCGACGCCCACAAGAAAAGCCTTGTGTAGAAGTCTCTTGTGATTGCAGGGCCTTTGCCCTGGCGCCCAATCATGCAAGCTTGCTCTTCAGTTGCCCTGACAACAGATCCACACCAACACATGTCATGGAAACCACACTCCAGCAGAAATACAACTAGTATGTATTTGTCAAGACAGTGTTCTATGCTGTACTGCAGGAATTATGTTAACTGTGAGACTCTCAGGGCTTGCTCACTTAGATACCATGCCAATGTACATGCTTGTTTACTGTGAACCTTATGAAGCTCTGTTCCTGTTGTGTTAATTACTGCAACATCCTGGTCCACGTTTCCCAAAGGAAAACTTGTCTTTACAATTAAGCTGTGACAACAGGACAATGCTTCACCTCACCTGGGGATGTATGGCTAGTGCATTCTTGTTTGTCATTTACAGTTACAGCATTTGGCAGGTCTTTTATTGGCCATCTCATATGAGTGACTATTTCCATGACTGGGGGAAGGCAACTGCCACTTATCAAAGTCCTCCATCTTGGAATGAATTTACCTGAGTACACCTTGATTCACCTTCTTTATGTCCAATCACAGGTGTCACATAGTGCATTTGGCTGCAGAGTTTGTCCACTTGCTATGTTCACAACATGGCAAGCAAAGTACCTCTGTTTCTTCCATCTGGATGTCTTCACAGAAGTACGCTGATGCCTTAAGAATACTATCAAGGTGCTTGGTGAAGAGGTAAGTCTTAATTCTTCATTTGAAGACAGCCAGGGACTGCTGTTCGAACAGCCAGTGAGTTCACTCCACTACTGGGTGCCAGTACAGAGAAGCTATGATTGATCAAGTTGGGCCGTTTTAGAGGCTTGAAGGGAACATAGGATGGAGCAGGTTTTGATAATTATTGTCATGGATGTCCGGGGTTGGAAGGGGCTGGTCCTTTTTTGGCTTTGTAGGCAAGCATCTAGAAATCTAGATCTAAACTAGAAATGATCATTAAATTTTTGCTTGATTTTTTTCCCCATATGGTTTCAAAATTCCCTTAGAGCTGTGACAGGCTTGTGCCAGATGCAAAACACATTCCTCTTCTGCTATCTTAACTTAAATTGACTCCCACGCTTGTGCCTCCATCTCCCATCCCTAACACACTCCTGTCATGCAGACATGCTCATTAATATTAATGAGTGATATAATTCCTCCACATGACCGAGGATGTTTATTGGTTTGCAGCTGGAGCCCCTAAGCAAGGCATCTCTCCTCACATGGATGTGCCTGTCTCTCTCTCAGCGGCAGAGGCTCATCTCAGCTGTTTATTTTTAGGTGTGGGGCATATTTAGGATAGACAGAGTGGCATGGTTACTGAATCAGGTCTAATTGCTCAGTGAATGTGTGTAGTTTACAAGAAGGGACAGTGTGATGAGTGAATCATAAACACTTTTATCAAAGCCATTTCCTGTTAAACAGCGTATTGGTCTATGACTTAACACCTGAGTGAGGCCTTTCCAGCTCCCATGGCATGACATTTGACTCACAACTGTATTCAACTAAGGTCATAAGAAAGCTTCATCTGCCCCATGACATGTATATTTATAGCTCCCGGATCCTGAGTGATGGATGAAGGTTAAGTGTTCTGGATAAGGGCTCCCATGGAGGGCAGGGGCTGGCATTTAAGAGAACAGGGGTGCTCTAAAGTCCTTCGTCCTCTCCTCCAACCCCTTGCATCATCACCTCCATCCTTCACTCAGCATTACAGCAGGTCCTCCTGATCTGTCCCACCCAGCTGACACTGACTGAGTGTATGATTAACTTAGCAAGGGGAGCACTGAGTTTGTTATTATAATGGTTCTTACTTCAAGCCTCTCTAACTTAATGAGAGGAGCAGGAGCCTGTCTCCAATATTAATCCATACCTGATTTATGGCTCTCCCACCCTTCCTGAGCCATCATTTGTATTCATTTGTCTATGCTTTTTATCTGCATTCATTCCTTTTTGTCACCACAGTGTTGTTATTACGTTTTCAAGGCGATGCAATATGGAGTAACACCTTGACAGTGAGACTAGTCCATATGATAAGAGGTAAGGTTGTTGCATTAAAATTGCATTTGGAGTTTAATTTCTTAAAATAATATATATATACATATATATATATATATATATATATATATATATATATATATATATATATATATATATATATGTAATATTTGAAGCCATAATTCAAATCTCTAACTCAAACCTTTTAATCCAGACCACCAGAGGACCCCCTTTTACCTGAGGGTAGTCAGATCGACTAATCCCCTCCCTGCTACCTGGGATGCATGTAAAAATTCAACTTTAAACCATCTTCATATAGGAATTTTTTATTGCATTGCTAACACATAGGTAGAACAAACCCCTAATGGCTTTCCTTTCAATACATATGCTCACTGCACATGGAAAGGATCCCCAGTGATGAACTTACACTTAAAATGCTGTATGTGTCCAGACAGAAACACTGTAAGAATGATTTTAACATTGTAGTGGTAAATCCAGTGCTGGGATTTTTTGCTCTGTATGATATAACATAACAGTGTGTATATAGTGCACACAGGTATTTAGTGCACTATGCGCTCAACAGTATGTCATTTGGGATTCAACCCCAGAAAGATCACATACACTTCATACTACTTTGGCCCACCTGGACAATAAGAACTGCTACATGAGGCTATTATTTGTTGATTATAGCTCGGCATTTAACACTGTTATTCCAACCAAGCTGATCTACAAATTATTAGATCTGGAATTGAGTGCCACGTTGTGTAACTGGATCCTGGATTTCCTCACCAACAGACCCCATCGGGTGCGGACTGGCAGAAATAGTTCCTCCCCACTGATCCTCAACCCTGGCACTACACAGGGAAGTGTTTTGTATTCCTTGTTCACATATGCCTGTGTGGCCATTCACAGCTCCAACACTATAATTAAGTTCGCTGACGATACCACCATTGTGGGTCTGATCACCAATAATGATGAGACGGCCTACAGAGAGGAGATGAGGCTCCTGGCAGAATGGTGCCAGGACAATAACCTGTCGCTCAATGTCAGAAAGACTAAGGGAGCTGGTGATCAATTTCAGGAAACAGGATAAGGTTCATGCACCCATATACATTGGAGGAGACATAGTAGAGAGGGTAAACAGCTTCAGATTCCTAGGGGGTCATTCTCACCACTAAACTCACATGGACTGAGCACATAGTAGCCATCATCAAAAAGGCTTATCAATGCCTTCAGTTCCTCAGGCGGTTGAAGATAGCCAGGATGTCCACTATAGTCCTCACCAATTTCTACAGGTATGCTGTGGAGTCCATCCTCACAGGGTGTATTGCATCACGGTATGGCAGCTGCTCCATACAGGACAAGAAAGCTCTACAGAGGGTTGTTAAGTCAACACAGAAAATCATCAGCACACAGGTATCAGCAGTAGAGGATGTCTGTACTACATGATGCCTCAGAAAGGCGAAGGATCACTGTCACCCTGTACAAGCACTTTTTTCTTTTCTGCCCTCTGGTAAACGGCTCAGGACTATTCAAACTCGCACGAACAGATTTAGGGATAGTTTTTATCCAACTGTTGTAAGACTGTTAAACACACATTGTGTGTTTAACATCACGATGTGTAACATCAATAACGATATTGGACTCTACTGTTATTTTTGCAACTTGACTTTGCACAGATTTTTTTTATTTGGATTACTATTGTTATGTCTATATATTTGGTTATTTTGTATTTAGAAGTACTGTCTATTGTTTTTTTTTTGTCTTGGTTATAGTCTGTGGAGAAGCATTCAAGCAAGAATTTCATTGTACTTTGTACATGGTACATGTACATGACAATAAACGTTGTGACATTGTGACATTGTGACATGTAACGTGACTCAAATAATCACTGTTTGAATTTGTGATTATTAAACTGAATATAATAATATGTTTAAGACACTTTGTTAGGTTTTTAAATTTAATTAGAAAATTGATACTTAATTTAAAAAGAAAAAAAAGGTTTAAGAAATGTACATTTTGATCTTTGTATATGAAAATTTCAATAGTATCTGAACAATATAATTAATTCTGGAAGCCTTAGTGTGTAGCGTGCAGTTATTGTGCCATAGGAATGCTGAAACCTCACTGTGACTAAGAAGGATTGATTTATTTATTTATTTATTTATTTATTTATTTATTTATTTATTTATTTAAATTAACTTCAATGCCATCAGTGACTTTCAGGGATTTTTACATTTACTTTTTCATGTTCTTAACTTCTACCTTAACGGTCTCTCTCTCTCTCTCTCTCTCTCTCTCTCTCTTGCATATTCTTGTGATTTCTCACTCCGTTTGTGCCAGGCTCTCTCTCTTTCTCCTCCACCCCACCTTCTGTCAGTTCCCACATGTACTTCTCAGATTGGAGAATCAATGGAGCAGGAGTTACTGTATCCTCTCTGCATTGCTCAAACTCCCAATGCTGTATGTTCAGTTCAGTGCACATATCTACACTGAACAACTGCAGCAATTCCAGACATGATTTTATATATATACAATTTTAAGTCCTGTAAGTTGCAAGGTTGGGCCTCCATGGATCAGACTTGTTTGTCCAGCACATCCCACAGATGCTCAATCAGATTGCACCATTCCTGAACATTTTGCAGTGTGGCAGGGCGCATTATCCTGCTGAAAGAGGCCACTGCCGTTGCCATGAAGGGGTGTACTTGGTCTGCAACAATGTTTAGGTAGGTGGTATGTGTCAAAGTAACATCCACATGAATGCCAGGACCCAAGATTTCCCAGCAGAACATTGCCCAGAGCATCACACTGCCTCCGCCAGCTTGCGTTCTTCCCACAGTGCATCCTGGTGCCATCTCTTCCCCACATGCACCTGGCCGTCCACGTGATGTAAAAGAATATGTAATTCATCAGACTAGGCCACCTTCTTCCATTACTCCATGGTCCAGTTCCGATGCTCACATGCTCATTGTAGGCGCTTTCGGCATGGGCACTCTGACTGGTCTGTGGCTACGCAGCCCCATACGCAACAAGCTGTGATGCCCTGTGTGTTCTGACACCTTTCTATCATAGCCAGCATTAACTTTTTCAGCAATTTGTGCTACTGTAGCTCTTCTATGGGATTGGACCAGACAGGCTAGCCTTCACTCCCCACGCGCACCAGTGAGCCTTGGGTGCCCATGACCCTGTCACTGGTTCACCAGTTGCCCTTCCTTTTGGTTGCACTTTTGGTTGCACTTTTGGTAGGTACTAACCAAAACACCCGGGAACATACCGGGAACACCTGACAAGACTTGCCATTTTGGAGATACTCTGACACAGTCTTCTAAACATCACAATTTGGCCCTTGTCAACGTCGCTCAGATCCTTACGCTTGCCCATTTTTCCTTCTTCCAATACATAAACTTCGAGAACTGATTGTTCACTTGCTGCCTAATGAATGAATGCATATATATACATTCACATGAATAAATATATATATATATAAGAGCATTTGGTAATTCAAGAGGATTGGGGGATTGGGCAAGCAGTTGGAAGCCAGCACTGACCTAATTATGTGTTTTATCATTGCAGTCACAATAAAATACCCAAGCAGTAGCTTGGGCACATGTACATGCATCTGTTCCCTTGTTCTTTTAATAAGGGACATAAAAGAATCAGCATGGTATGTTATTTTTATATCCAGCAAAAGCCAATTAAGATTCACAAAACAACTTTGCATTGTAACAGCAGATGGTGACAGTGTCCCTTTCTGGGGTCTTAGATCTGCTTTAAATGCATTAAAAGAGAGAGGCGTGGAGGCTGATGTTTCTTATCACATTCATGCACATGTCTAAGCATGCTGGCTATAAAGTACAGTACATAACCAGTTAAGGCTTTTCTTTTGCATTAGTTTGCACTACATGTTTTCTTAGCACAAGCATTAGTTTAACACCATGCTGCTAGTCCATCATGTGGACTGCTCTTAAAGGGCCTGCTCCTCCTTCCCATGGTACAGCACACATAGCAATCAAAAGTGAGTGGAAAAATAACCATGTACATCAGTACTTCAGGGCCAGACAATTGTTTTAATGGCAGATGGAATACCTAGCTCAGCCCAGGTGTCTAAATGTATAGTTATCTGGAAGGCAGGCTGAAAGGACCTCAGGTCGATTGGACCCAAGATGATTGCATCTTTGGCTAGGGTTACAATCACAGAAGTCTCCTGCAGTAAATAACACTGGGAGCCCAGGCTTGGACCAGCACTTTATATCAGCGAGATGATCAGAGATGGTCATCTGGGAACAGAATGCTTCCTACAAATGGCTTTAATTTAACATCAGTTTAACCACCAAATGCAGGTAAAATCTGGCACTGACTGCTGTGTTTATTTATTAGCCACTTCAGTTGAAAAGATCAACATGCTGCAATAAATGAATGAATGAAAATGAATATATACATCAACAAATGTTTTTTGTTTTTTATTTTTAAACCTAAAAGGTTTCCATAAGCACATTTTTTTAAGTAGAGCACCCCCCCCCCCATTAATATTTGGTGAAGCCTCCTCTGACACTGGACACTTCCATCAAGCGTTTGTATATTCTTAGGTTTGTGCATATGGACTGTGTTTAATTCAGAACATAAATTAAATTCAGAACGTCAAATCGGGAGATTACCTTTACAAAACAAACAAGCATTTCTTTGGTTTTCCCCATCTTGATGGTTCACAAAGGAACTATGCAACCTCATATTTATACCATAGGGAAATAGGACATTGTTAAATGCAATAATGTTGTTCTTCTTTTGGCTGTTCCCATTAGGGGTTGCCTCAGCGGATCACTGGTCCACATATTTGATTTGGCACAGTTTTTACATCGGATGCCCTTCCTGACGCAA
Source organism: Pangasianodon gigas (assembly GCA_022758105.1). NCBI lineage: Eukaryota > Metazoa > Chordata > Actinopteri > Siluriformes > Pangasiidae > Pangasianodon > Pangasianodon gigas. The sequence goes on along the minus strand of CM040471.1, from coordinate 16,260,903 downwards.
CCCTCCCCAATTTTATCCGGGCTTGGGACCGGCACTGGGAGTGCACTGTCGTGTGCTGGGGTTGGTTCCCTTGCCGGGAATCGAAGCCGGGCCACGGTGGTGAGAGCGCCAAGGCCTAATCTCTAGTCCTCCAGGGACTTGATTGTTAAAAGCAATAATAAATTTTTTAAATATTGAGATCAAATTTTTATAGATTTAAAAACAGATTTAAACAATTTAAAAAATATTCTTTAGGGGTGTCAGTAATTTTGCCACACATGTCTCTGAGAGAAAATACTATTACTGAAAAAAACTGCTCATGAGATTGTTTTGTTAAAAGAACAGTAAGTAGTTTCTCCAGGAAAACTGGAAAGTTTTAATCACCACGTTTAATATTTCATTCAATAATTTTTGCACACATTCTGGAGTTAACTGTATATGTACAACATGTGGTGTATAGCTGTTCCCATGCATATTTTTTCCTCATCTTAACTGTAGATAGATAAGTAAAAAGTAATTTATATCCTTGAGTTTCATTACCTACACCTTGTAGAACCTTGGCTACACCCTTAGAAAAATGGTTCTTCATAGGGTTCTTTGTATTGTTAAGAATTCATAACCTGAGTAGCTTTGCGCTCTAACTGCTGAGCCACCATTGCCACTTAGTTGCAAATATTTCCAGTTTCAGAGAGTAAATGAATAATTATTAGATTCATTTGTTTGTTTTTCATAACTCTACACATGTGATGGCACAGATATTTGTGCACTATAAAGTTCATGTCAAGCCCCGCTCTTAGATATTACAAGACTTATAGTGGGTAAATAGTGAGAATTTGCGAGGTGAGGTTGGACAAGATGACCCCTGAGTGAAATGTGTGAAAAACAAGGGACTAACTGTAGTGTCAAAGTGTAATCGCATTTCGCTGAAACAAATTTCAGGAGAATAGTGCAGATAGACACATAAATAGAGAAAGAGATTTGGAAATGGAAGAAGTGCTGATATTCATAAATTGGTAACACTTTGAGGGGCATTTTGGGAGAGCCTCTGGCAATTAGGTGAAGAATATATTGGAGGAAAGCGTCCCTAATTTCCACATAATGTCTACTTAGAGCTCAGACAACAAGATTTTGTTGGCTAAAACTGAGTGATGGGCAATTTGGTTTTCAGCATGATCCCAGTGAATAGCTATTTGCCCAGAATATAGCTTCAACGTATCTGACTCACTCTTGTTAAAAAAGTAGAAAACAAATTGTTGCTTAGAGACACCAAAATGAGGCCTTTATGATGGTACTAGCCACTCATTACATCCTCCTTTAGCTTTGCAGAGATTCGCAAGATTCCTCTGTCAGTGTTGACCTTTTCATGCAGCTTGTTCTTATTAGTTCATACCACTGTAAATGTGTTTTCTTCTTCTCGGTTCTCTTTTAAGAACATGCAGTGATATCTTCCTTACATCAGTCCATACAAGAACCTTTGTATATGTACGTGTTCATACGCATGTGAGATTAATGAGGCACAGAATATCATAGCACAGAATATCATCAGGACTAACACACATTATACTCTGCCATCTGCATGTTTCCCCAATAAGGATGTGTTGTGTGTGAAACCCAGCGTCAGTTCAACTCTCTCTGAGCCATTGTTCCATTAGATTTATGATGCATACTTCAGGTGGGAAAACACACCATTTTTCATCTTTATCCTTCTGCAATCTGAGCATGTCAGCATGCCAGAATTAAATTTTATTGGCGCTCATTCATGCTGCCAAGACTGGGCTAAAACTCTACACTTATTAGTAATTCACACTGCTGCTTTTCTCTAAGCCCTTTAAAGTTCAAATGATCTTATTCTTTATACTGCTTTTGTTCTAAACTGTCAGATATTATTGAAACATTCTCTGCTGCAATCATGCTCATGGAGAATATAAATAACAGTTAAATAATAAAGTTGTTCTTTAATAAACCAACATTCAAACTAATTAGTAGAGATAATACAATACAGTAATATGGAGATCCCACTTGGTTCCCAATTTTGTTTTTCTTTCAAAAAATAATCTTTTATTGACCCACTATTAAAAACCAATAAATAAAATGCAAACTGGAAAAACTGAAAGTTCTTGGGCTGAGGGTGTAAGATGAAAGGAATGTATGGAATAAAACACAAAGCCGTGTGCTGTTATAGGAATACAATCAATTAGAGATGCAGCCTGACGCAAAGCAGAGTTATTTTTTGCCAACCTTAAGCTGATTATTTTCCATCACCATATCTTCAAGCATTTTATTTGTCTTATATCACAACAATTTGCCAACAATTACTTTTTTTTAATTATGTATTATTTTTTTATTGTTTAAATAATGTCATACTTTTTAATAAGTATATAATTATGTTTAATTCTTTGGAATATCTGCAAAATAAGTTAGTTCCACTTAAATTATAACAGCTATAAACAGTTGTCTTCTCAACTGCCTCTCTCTTTTTCCCACTTCCCTGAAGCTAATAGTACCAAAAAGAAAAAAAAAGAAAAAATAATAATAATAATAATAAAAAAAAACAGAAGTGACTTGTTAATCTGACTGACAGTTACAAAATGACAATGACAATGGAGAATCCTTCTATAAGTGTTAAATAAACATCCCCTTCACTATATCAATAATTATACATTGTTCTTTGTTAAATAACAATACTTAATGTGTTTATTATTGGACTCAGATAATGTGGAAGATATGCCATTCTTGTCTCTGTATATGAGTTACTATAGAAACAAGAATGTACTAGAATAAGTGCATTAATGTAAACCCCTGATCTGCCTTGTAGCCGAACTGCTATCAGAGCTGTGCTCTTATAGAAAATTGATCATCTCCTGACCAAGCAGGTTCAAGAAGTCGACATCACTGTGATATAAATGAGGTTGAATCATTGAAGTATATTGAAGTGTAGACTTTCAGCTTCAAGGGGCTTAACAAAAATATTGCATTAACCATTTAGGAATTACAGCCATTTTTTACATAGTCCCCCGATTTTCACAGGCTCATTTTTAATACTTGTCTTTTTTGGCTTTGGTTTTGTTTATATAAGAAATTATATATATATATATATATATATATATATATATATATATATATATAGTGATGATGTATTGTTAGAATACAGACAATTCAAAGTCTATAATTCTTCATTTCCATCTTTTAAATAGCCAAAAGTTTTAGAAATCTTATGTCAACTCCTACTCATCTTAACCCAATCAGAATGACCCATTTTGATCTGTACTAAAACTCAATCTCTAATAAGCATGAACAGTGAACAAGAAGCTCACGGTATTGTCCCTCCGTCTTTTATTTACACCCCTACCTGTCATCAGGAGCATCTTCAAGCATGAGAAGAGGTTCTGGGGCTCTATTTCCATCAGTATTATTTATAGGGATCATCAACAAGATGAAGATAAAATACGGGATTACACATTAAATGTTAAAGTTATATTGCTATGAAGTCTAAAGAGCTGGGTCATAGTGATAAAAAATTGCTAAGTAGTAAACAGAACACATATCTAAGTGAGAATCAGCGCTTTCTTTTATGACTTTTTGCCATAGCCATTCATCATAAGCATAGACCTTTTGCCACACGTGTCTTGAATTTTAAACAGAAAATTTCAGGCTTTTATAATAATGGCGCAATTTGCATGATTTTTACACAAACAGAAAAACAGGCACAGGGGAAAAACTGTAGTGGTAGCAACCTCACCAGAATGTGATTAATTCTATTTATGATTAATTACAAGAAAAACAGAATGAGAATGGTCCTAATAGGACATCAATAATAATTGATGTAATCAACAGCGTGGAACGTTCCCCACACCTGCGAGTGCTTCATCAAGGGGATGGCCTGGTTTGCTGGGACACGAGCAAGCGACTTTGGCTGCGTACCTGCTGCGGAGGTGCCGCTATTTATTAGAGTGGGAACCATTAGGCCAGCATGTCCGTGCATCTGCACCTCCTTCCTCCATCACACACATTAGCTACCGCTCGCTGCTTCTGAAGCTCTTCTGGATGCTCCACTAATTGTGTCATAGTGTGGAACTTTTCCCACTCACAGGTACAAAGTCACTGCTTTAAAAAAAAGTGCTTTTTTGTGCTAAGTGCCCCCAAAAGAAGTGCTTTTTAAGAACCTCCATCATGTATTATTCAGTTATAGAATTAGGATAATTGGCATGCCTTAACCGCACACCACTTTCAAGGTGTAAGGAACGGGAATGTGTGACAAATGGTATAGATTTGACATCAGTCGCAAAACCCTCTCAGTGTGAAACCTTTTGCCTATTCAATAAACTCCCTCTCCTTCTTTTCCTCTTTTGGGCCTCTCTTCTTCCCTCAGAAAAGGAGCAATTACTTAACATTTGGACCCTATTCTCAACAAGGCCTTCATTGTTGAAACTGCGTATAGTCATACTAATAAGAAAGGACTACTGAAAAGAAGGAGAAAAGTGAATGTTAATAGATGGCAAAGGTTTCTTAAAATGAGCTCCACTAGGCTACGGTTTTTATTTCTATGCTAATGTTCATGTGACATGTCTGCTTGTGGCCCTGCGGGAGATTTGCCTGCTCTTTTTTTTTTTTGAATATTACATTTCTGTTCACTATAAAAAGCGCCACGCATAATTTAAGCAAACCATCCAAAATGATGCTTTGATAAGCAATCCCTGAAGAAATATCAGCACTTGGGTCAGAAGCATATCCGTAGCCTGTTCAAATACAGCAGGTAGGATAGTTGGTGTTTGCTGGTTCTTCTGCATTTCCTGACTCTGGTTGAGCTTTCCCAATGGGCAGTGTCTCCAAACGACACGTGTTCAGACTAAATAGTTCCATTTTGAGCTCTGGGTTTTCATTGTTCAGAGCCTTGTTGTTGACGGAGTATCAAGACTTATCAAGTGACAAGTAATTCATCAGTATCTTTTCCACTATGCAGCCCTTATGGGAAGCAGGATCTCTGTCTCCTCTGGTTTTTGTGCTCAGAAGGACATGCTATCATCACTGAACGAGAAACTGTTCCTCGGGAGAATCTACTAATTCCCATTGCTCTTGTCCAAACTCAAAGTGTTAACATGACTCTTAAGATTCACTCAGTGATTTCTGTATTCAAAGTCAACACTTTTTTAAGTTCAGTTCCTATGTGCACAACTGTGTTACATTTGAGGCTTCATTCTCTTGCAGGTGCAAAAATTGTTTATCGGTATAGCAAGCTATTTTTTCCATTCATGCTATTTTGGTGCCTAGAAATTAACACACCTGTGCTGATGTGGTTTGATTGGCACAACAATCAAATTCTGCTGACACAGTGGTGTTTTTTTAAACTCACAAAAAAACAAAATTGCCTCTCTAATCCCACTCTTAGCACAGAGATGAGGCCAAAATTGTTTTTTCCTGAGTTCGAACAAAACCTTACAAAATCCTAATTATGTCACAACATTTCAACATAAATTGGCTACTTTATTACTTTACTCTTACTACCTGCATACAACTGATTGAATTATTTTATTTGTAACAAATAAGGGCACTAAATGTGCTCTACTAAATTTGATTCATACAGTTGATATGTCATTAATTGAATTCAGTTCATTTTATTTGTATAGAACTTTTAACAATAGATATCAATACAAAGCAACTTTACATTTACTGGATGCAGATTTAGATTCCTAATGAACAGGCCAGAGGTGACAGTGGTAAAGAAAACCTCACTGCGATGACAAGAGGAAGAAACCTTGAGAGGAACCACACTAAAAAAGAAACCCATTCTCTTTTGGGTGACAGCAGACACAGGGATTATGAATCATAACACTATACAGGTGTAGAAAAGTAAAGTCAGACAGGATTGAGTGTGTTGAAATGATTTTCAGTATATGCATGTTGTGAATAAGAGTCCTGGGATGAGGACAGGACAGTCTTTATGATTACAGCAGTTACAAGTCTACAGTATACTGTGAGATTATCCACTGAAGAAAGGATGGGCATAACTGTTTTACATGTTCATGCAAGAGAATCGTCCATCTTCTCCCTGACTAATCTCTCTTGCGATTGCTAGCCTTGTGTAATTAATTTTGACTGAGCAAATGTGTTAGTGTAGGGCAAAATGTGATGTGTGCCTTTTGCTCTGGAACACATTTTGATGTCTTCCCTGCTCTAATACATCCAATTCTACTCAGGAAGTGCTGTTAATCAGCTTAATAATTGGTTTAGGTGTGTTAACACCAAAATGTGTTGTAAAGTGAGTACTTCAGGACTAAGATTGGGAACAATTACTCTGTGCTCTTTCACACTTTCGAAGCTTGGATAGATATCCATGTCTGTACACAGGTCCTGTATCGGTATTTCACAGGAAATGTACTTGGCATACAGTAATCAAAGGAATCAAAGGAAATGGTCAAGGGAATGCTGAAGGAACTGAAGGAATTCTTAGACTTGCTGAAAGACAAAAAATATTCTAATGTCGTATTACTCTGTTCTCATACTGTTTTATATTCATTGCACACTATATTGTTATGTGTACATAGTCCATGTGTATAGGTGGTTCATTTGTTAAAGCTTTAGGATCCTGATCGGAAAGTTGTGGGTTGAAATCCCAGCACCATCATGTCTTCCATATTGGGCAACACCCTAAACACTCAGTTGTATCCTGTCTCATTTGTCAGCCATATGAATAAATGTAAATGTCATGTTGCATCATGGTGCTGGATGCATAAAATTTCATTCCAGTGCATATGTTTGTGTCTATGAGATGACAATAAAATTGATTTGATTTGTTGTTTTCTTGCTGTGAGAGAAACACAGGCACTCACAGTAGACTTGAAAAGACCCTTGTCTTTCGTGTCTTTGTCTCAATCTCTATTATTTGCAGTATCCACTGAATAACCTCACTGCGAAACTCATTTAACTCTACTCTGCCTTGCGTACTATTAATAAACCCATCTGTGCCCACTTGAAGCTTGTCTTTCTCAAACAGCATTACATTATGTAAACCAAAAGACTAAACACTAATTAAACCAAGCAGTAATAAGCAACATCAGTATTATTCCTTTGCTTAATTAGTTACCTTTTGCAGAACATTAACTAGTGGTGCTATTACAGATGCAAAGAACGAAATCATTAACAGTTTCCTGTAAGTAAAAATTGTCACACATAAGGAATTGCAGCTTTACAGATTTGACCTTCAAATTCAGATCTGTGTGGGATCCATACAAAAGCACCAGCCTACACACTGTCTATGGAACAAATGATTAGTGGAATGATTCATTCTCATCACTTTGACTCCATAGTCCTTTTCTGTTACACTGTGTAGATCGGCACTGATGCTATTGTAGTGCTGTCGGATCTGTAGCCTGAAGAATGACTCATGCTGTAGACTGGAACAAGGCACGGATACACATTATACTGTCTGTGTGTTGTTTGGGGCTTGCTTATTTTAAGCATGCAGCCACATCTGAATAATAATGTGAAATGAAATGGGTTTTATCTGACAAGGAGGTATATATGTTTAGGTAAATGTAATGGTATAGAGAGCCTAGATGCAGATCTATACTGTAGCTGGGTCTAAGGGTGTTCTGGTAAAACATTTAAGTTTATCTAATAACTAACATATTTTTAAGCAAAGAGCACAATTTGAAATTTTGTAACAACTGAGTTAAATTAATACATTTATTTATTATGCAAACAGCCTCACTGAAAGCTCACTGATATACAATACACTGAAGTAATAAAATATTATACACAGCACTGTTGAATTCTCAGTTCTGATTGGTCAGAAGGGGTTGATTAATTTTCTATAACAGCAGCTCTGCTAATAGTTCTTGCTGCAAGCCAAATGACAGGTTTATTTTAATGCACTTGTTCTAGTATGTTAGCAATTCTATAGTAACAATTAACTCACAGGGACCTATATGGTAGATGTGCCACAGAGTACGGATTTAAAAATGTGTCAAGCTTTCTGTAAGAGGACACAAATTATGGAATGAGTCTCCACTGTCAGCACCTTGTAACATTCAGCATTTTTCATTCATGGGAAAGTCTTCAGTACAGAGGACTTTGGGCTTTAAGGTTTCTCGATAACATGACAAGCTGAATTTTCAAGAGAGAAAAAAAGGGAATGTGGCAATGACTGTTTATTGATGCTGTAGCATAATTGGTAACAGGATCTAACGTGTCATTCATTAATAAATAAATAAATAAATATAATCCTTTACAAATTGCTGTGGTATAAGAGGAATAAAACACTTGCTGTTATAGTAAAATAATCAAATAAACAAACCCATTTTGTTTTGTTCATTACTTACTGTATGTGGTTATGTAATAGGGCTAATGCTAAAAAAAATATAAAGTGAAAATAATCACCACATTAAAAGCGAAACTGTTCAACTACAAATTAATTCATAAAAAGTCTCACAACACAGATTCCTTAAGAATGGCTGTGAAATTGACTTGAAATAGAAAAGTAGCTCCAATTAACTAATTTATAAAATTATTTTATTGACCAAGTATCAGAGTTTAAACTATATCCTTTCATTTTCTGTTTATCTGTCAGTTAAAAACATGGAGAATACATACAAATCAAACAATGTACTGTTTATCTTTGTTACCTGATTTTACTCTTTTTTTGTAATACGCTACTCCACTTGATTTAAAAGCAATGATGCTTCTGCCTTTTCAGACAAATGTTTTTATAAAGCAAGTGTAAATGGTGAAAAAAATGATATGGAAAAAAAGCAAAATAAAAAAACGCTGGCATGTCACCCTGATGAGCCGATTAACCACCTACTGGTGTAACCCTAGCTGCATCTGCATCTATCTCTCTCACTTCCTGTATCTCTTTGTCTTTTCTCATTAACACCTAGAAATAAGGCAGTATTTTTCCACGCTTGTTGACGTAAAAAAAAAATATCCATATAGCCACTTTCAATAATTAACATTTTTGTAATATAGTGAATAAGCATCTGTTTACTTAAATACATGTGAAGTAGTAAATGTTGAACGGTATACAATAGTCACGATATAGTAATCATAGATGCCATTACTGATTACAAGTACTGATTTTCAGTACTTCAAGGTATTTGTGTAAAACTACATTTTCAAAGAGTTCGACATAAAATATAAAGCACTGCATTATATAACAATTATTCACAATTAGTAAATGACTCAGTTACCCACGTCGAGAAATTCAGGTTCTATAAATATGCAATTTGGAAACTCCACCAAACCTACATGCACTCATTACATGGGCTGCATTTGCATATTGGAACATAATTTTTCCCATCTATTTTTTTTATATTTGTCACACATTCACATTTTTAGCTTCCTCTGTTTCTTATAAGAAAAACACTGCAGTGACAGTTTTCACATGTTGGTCAATCTGCATATTAAATTTATTATTATGGAAGAATTTAAAATGAAAGTTTAGGGTATTTTAAAAAGTAGGGCACCAACCCACAAATATCCATAATAGTATAAGCATAAGGTAAACTTTTTTTAGCTATTTTAGGTTTCTTCACATGTGTAACCTATGAAAATTCATTTCCTATGCAGCATTTTATGATGATGATGATGATGATGATGATTATGATGACTTTTACTACCAGTACAAAATAACTACTCATAATGCCACAGTCACATTTCCAACATGAATCAATTTGCTTCCCATGAAAATGTTTATAGTTTGATATGTGATCTGAAAGAATTACATCACCCATGCAGCCATTACATCAGTCATGCACATTTATTTCTGGGTTTCTTCCCTTACACATAAAGTACATCGTCTACATATCCTGCTGATTTCCCCATACATATACCAACAGCATGGTAACATAATAATATTGAAGGCTATTTATTATATGTGCATTTCTCACATTCAGTATAAACAGCAAGTCCCAAAATAACTCCACACTGCACAGAAGAGAGCTTTATGACTCTCTTTATGACTATCCTACTTTTCAGGTTCCTCTACATTGTCCACATTCTTTCATCTTGTCTGGGACGTCCTAATCGGTCTCACGGCTCACTCACTTTAGATGACTGGGGAAAAGCAGCCATCTCTCCCTTCACTTGGCTTTTAATAGAAATCAATATCCGCAACCTGATACATTGTTACAGATGAAGGATGAGCAGACAGCATGAAATTACTGATAAATCGTGAGTGTATTTATGCAACATGAGAAGCAACAATGCCCACTATGTCCCTCTAGTGGATTAAACCAATGAATTGACCAGAACAGTTTGGAATGCCATTGGAAATGGTGGAAGTGTGCTTCTGCTTTATTTATCTTTGTGCCCTGGTTTTGGTGGGATACAGCGTTAGGGATACAGAGAGGAAGCTTTGTGAGCTTTAGCTCCTCATGTTTTTAAATGGGTGTCTGAGATCTGATCTGTGAGACACTTTCCAAGAATACACAAGCTTCCCTATATTGTTTTCTTTGTATCCATCCTCTTGACCTTTCTATATATAGATCCAATCTTCCACACACACCCACACACATACGCACAGGATGAGTATTACAGTGGCAATGCTTCTTGGCCCTGTGGATTATCTTACTTAAGGAGTGACCTGTGTGTAGAATATGGGACCCAGAGTGTGTCTCGCCGAGCATGCTGGTGAAAGCAACGACTGTGATGAGACCTTGGTGGAGATAAAAATGATTGAAATCTCATTTGTTTCCTTTCCTTTCCTCACTATTTTACTTTTTGTTCCACCGCATCCTGCCCCTGTGGATTCATTTCTACACCAGATCAGCTATGGCTATTGATGGAGAGAGAGACAGAGACAGAAAGACAGAATGAGAGACAGAGGGGGGTGGTTTACAGAGAAAGAGCGTGTTTGTCCAGACATGCTGTGACACTAATACTAAAACTTGGGGATGGTAGCGTGCACAAGGGAAGAATAAAGGGCCTTTGTTGTTCTAATAGCGCTGTTTCTTTAACACATCTCTAGCCCTGCCTGCTTCTTCAGCAAACAAACACACACTTCCTCAAGCAGTTTAAATCTGAAAACAAATGGAGAGATTTTCAAGACATTGGAAGCAGAACCAGCAGCAGCTCTTGGCCATAGATTTTGGTGAGACAGAACAACATTAATAACGACATAGCTATAGGCTACTATCTAGTGAATTTTTAGAGTGACTCCATAACAGGCATCCAGCATATTCATCCAACATACAGCCTAACAGCTTACAATAACCTTTTTTTCAACTGTGCTCGATACAGCACATATGTTTCCTGTCACAGTGTGTGAGGCACACACAGAAGAGGTAATATCATTAACCAAGGTTGCCAGGTTGTAAGCCCAACCACACAAAAGAATTGAAACCATCCCAAAATATTTGGACATTGGAAAAGGGAGACTCATTTCTTTGCAATATACAGTACTGTGCAAAAGTCTTAGGCACATGCAAAGAAATGCTATGGAGCAAAGATGCCTTCAAAAATAATGGAATTAATGTTTCTACATTAAAAAATATACTATAAAGAGCAGTAAACGGTAATAAATGAATAATAATACGGTATGAATGAATTAAAAAAACGGTAATAAATGAAACATATTTGGTGTGATTACCCTTGGCTTTAAAAAAAAAAAAAAATAGTAATCTCAGGTACAATTTGTGCAGTTTTATGAGGAAATTAGCGGATAAATTTTACTGAGCATCTTGTGGAACTAGCCACAGTTCTTCTGGAGACTTGCTTCTTATTTTTGCATTTAAAACCCAGCAGCCTTCAAAATGTTTTTGGTCTGAAAAGTGATCTCTTACGTAAGATGCCGCTTTCTTTACTGACATACAAACATTTTTCTGTAACATATAATTTTGTGCTGGAAAATTAATGTTTGGAAATCTAAAATGTTTTTAACCGAACAAGTGGCGCAAGTGCAACCTGGAACCTGGTATCTGAGAGATTGCCTGAGGGCACTTTGAATGGATAATGGTTTATCTATCTACAGGGGTTCCGTGAAACGAAAATGATCTGTAACAGGATTTTACCTAATACTTATCAGGGATTCCACACATATAGGGACAAACCAAATAATGTTTTTTTTCTAAAAGCTGTAATTAGAAACTACTTTCTTTGAACGTTAGAAAATTATCTGTATGTTTTAGCCACTTAACATAATTCTTATGAAAACACACACCTGCTTAACTTTTTGTCCAAATAATCGTTGTCAGTTCATGTGCTAAAATCCATGACATATTTTAATTAAACCTACGTTTCCATCTTGTCTAAATTTTTTAATTAAATATAAAACCACAAAGTCTTTAAAGTAATATAAGTGTAAGTATTTGCAGGCATGTATTGAATGCGTTTTCTCTGTGGATGATTTTCAAATGCTGATCTATTGAGCATGTAGTGCACTGTACAATCTAAAATGCTATTATGTTAAACAATATATAGTAAGCATACATAGTGCATGGTGACATTGTGAATAGCTGAAAGTTTTATCTCTGAGGTGACTAAACAGAGTGGAACATGAATATACATACTGTAAGTTCTGTTATAATCTTGTTGAACATGTCTTAATTGCTGCAACACTAAACCCAAATCTGCAATTTACATTATTTGGAGAAATTTCTTTTCAGTCAGCTCTAAGCATTAACACATATGGAAAAGTCCAACAGACATTCTACTGTGAGCTTGTGTCTTTTTCCTCTTATATCCAGAACTGTATCAGTGAGTACTGATTTTTGCAGAAGCTGACACATCTGTCTTTTCACCAAGGATTTTGACACAAAGCTCCACTTACCGTCCACACAGGCAGGGCTGGCTCTGGTCGTACCGGCAATTTGGCCTTTCTTGCAGGCACAGCGGGCTGTCTGCCGAGCTATGGTCCTCCGTGGCTGACTGCTATCTCTGTCCAATGTCACAATCTCACACGTCCCAGCCGCCAACTGACCTATAGAGCACAGAGGCAGAGTCACAATCTAAAGAGACAAGACTTCAATCACAATTGTACTCATCATGCAGGGATCATTAGGATCTCTTTGAGGGTAAAACACAATTACAAGGGGCTTTTTTTAGGTTTTGGGTTTGCAGTTTAGTCAGTTAGTCAGTGTTATTGTGTGATAAGTTATCAGAGCCAATCATGTTCCAATATGCAAATACAAGCCATACAACAGTAGGTTTAGACTAGATGGCATTTTCAATTTGCATATTCATGAAACCTAGATCCTAGATTTCCAGATGAGGTATAAGTGAAGGTGTGTTTTTTTTTTTTTTTTCCTTTAGGCAACTGTTATATGAAGCACTTTATTATTCAGAATAGAAAAATATTGGTTAGTATAATTGATGGCATGAATAAACAAGCAGATCATATTTTATTTTCATATTTTTATTTATGTTTTTTTTAATTGAATAAGTCCTACACCTGATATTACATGTAAGTAGTTAACATTTTCCAGTCTGAATCTCGACTGGGTTATATTGAGCATGTAGTACTTAAGGCACTACCTGTAGTGAGCATATACAGTGAATAGTTATAATTGGAAATAAAAGAATAGAATATCCACTGGGTTATATATAGTTACATATACATTACTAACTGAATGAAATATGTAAATCATTACAATTTGTTAAAAATGCAACAATTTAGTTAAATGTAAACTAAACAGAGAGGAGTAAAATGTATTAGTAAATGACAAAATCAATACAACTCTTGGTAGTGCATTCTGACTTTTGGACCATGATGCATTTCAGCTGTAGGACAAAAGATTTCGAAAAAACACAGCCTAATCCATGAGTATGTCTCAGAGCACTCAAACTCAACACACAAAAGCATACAGTCCCCTCTGGATGTTTGCCTAGAGCAATTTACTTTCATCTGGAAGAGCTTCTTTCTGTCCTTTCTATACTGACTCAAGGCTGTGTTCGCTGCCCATAAGTGAAGTACATTACATCCATACTAATGCAGTTCTATGGACCTTCGCTTAGTGCTAAGTGACATTTCTGCCCCGGTGCAGTGATTATGATGTGCATGTGTAGGTGAGACTGACTCCTTCTCACTGTCAGGCATGCAAATTTTGATTGACAGCAGGGCCAGAAGTTGGATCTCATCTGACCCTGAAGCTTAGCTCCCAAACCACAGTTAATAATGGCCACACAGAGGTTCATCTCGGGCTAATAAAGACACCTTACTAAAGGGTCACAGGAGTGTGTGAGGGGCCACGTATGTTGTTTAATCTTTCACGTAATAAGAATCAAATCCTTTTGGTTTGTGTTTGCGCATATGTGATGAACCATACCGTTCTTTCATTCTATGACAATATAATCAAGCAGAAAATCAGAGGCTTTATTTTCATTTGTCATTCAGGTTAACCTTCAAGTTAAACATTTATCATTCTCATAACTATAACACAATTAGTTTTACTGAATAATCCATTGTAGGTTCTGAATAACATGCTTTAACATGAATAACTGAACAGTAATTCCAGAGTTTAAGGGTTAAAAAGCCTAATGACTCCTTTAATTATGTTAAAAAACCTACCATGCAAAATTCTAGGATTTTGTTTGCAAAATAAAAACAAAAGTATTTATGACCAAAAAAATCTAAATATGTATTGCAGAATGAAAGTGTGTTGTGTACACAACAGATATATTTCATTCAATGTTTTCTTTTAAATGACTGAGAAAATTCTCTGCAAATTGAATGATTGTGACTGCAAATTATGAGTGTTTACATAAAGGAGTGTTTCACTTTATACTGTAATGCCTCATAATCATGCTTGTAAAGTAAACACCTCTTGCTCACGCAATTTTTTTGTTGCATCCTGTGTGATCCCAGTCCCTATGCACCCCTCTCGTCTCAACCAGATGCCCTATGAACCATTCTGGCAAGTTTTGTAATAAAATATAAATAAATAAATGTATCTCCTTTTTCCTATTCCTCCTTTGTATATGTTTAGAACACATTATCAGTTAATTACAAAATCATATTCAGTTACATCCCTAGTTCATAGCTGTAGCTGTTCCTTGTGATTACTCTTACTACGTCTTCTTAGTCTAAATTTAAACTCCCGTGTTTGAACCCTAGCTGTCTCTCCATGCGCAAAAAATGTAGTACCATAAAAAGACCTATATGATGTATTACATACTGTATATTGCAAATGACTGGTGAAACAAGAGATACTTTTTCTAACTGACCTTTCCCACCATGCACCACAAAATGGAAGGACAGAGACAAAACTGCTATGGTGGTGAAAAAGATCACATCAGTGCCGCTGCTGTCTGTGTCTATAATCTTAATAAAACTCACATAGTCAATGAAAGATTAAGTTAGCTAGTCAACATCAGGTAGCAGTGAATGCAATCAGCCACTACTGTTTATATCACACATATTTTCAGCTTCATTTCCCCTCAATAAATGAATGACTAGTGAATTTAACAAACCTCTTATTTTTTAACTTGCTTATGAATTCAATTTAGCTGCTGTCTGTCTAAAAGCTGTTATTCCAAGTGTAATTTATCTAGCTCCTTGCTTTTTCTAATTTCCACTGTCTCATTTCTAGACTTTATTGTTTTGCCTATGAATATGGATTGCTCTGCATTAACTGGGCGTGAGTGTTCAATGGTCTATGATCGCGATTTTTCAAAACAATAATGACTGTGATAACCAGATTCTGTTTTTAAATCTGCCAGCCTTGGCCTTGCTTTCGATCCTTATGCAAAAAAATCACATACAGTACATTTCACATGTAATCATAGGTTTTTCATATGTGATTATGTGAATAATAAGTGATCACATGTGAAAGGGAATTATTCATGTCAGAAAATCACATTTAAAAAAATAAAACTGCTTGCACTCCATGTGAAGAATGTGTGAAATATGTAGTGTGTCTAAAAACCACTGGTTTACTGTTAAGTTCATGTGACTTTTCTGTAAGGTAGACAGTTATGCATGCCATTCCTACTACAGGCACACATAACTTTGGGGACTGGAACACAGACTGCCTTATGATGCAGAGTGCAAATGAATTTCATTCTCCAGGTGAGCACCTTCTCTTTTCTTTTCTTTTTTTTTTTTTGGAACAATTTGTTCCTTCATCTCCCCAATGTCAAATATCTCTACATATAAATAATTGATATATGGAAACACTTACAATACCCTCACTATATTTCCATTCATTCAGAGTTCTTTCTGTAAAGTTTTCTCTCTCTCTCTCTCTCTCTCTCTCTCTCTCTTCATTGCTTTTAGGAATGAAAAAGCACTTAGCAGCCTTATCAGTACTGGAACTGTTGCACTTAAATGGATGCAAATCGGCAGTGATGGCTGGCTGCTGCTGCTTCTGATGTTGTCATTCTCTGCATGCAGTGATGGTTTTTAATTCCATGTCATTCTCAGGAGCAGATGACTGGTCTTTTTCTCTCCTTCTTCCTCTTTCCTTCCTGTATTCTCTCTCTCTCTCTCTCTCTCTCTCTCCGTCCTTTGCTCTTCATCATCTTTCTTTTAATTTAACTTCCACCGCCTCCCTGTTCATCTGGATGATGCTGGATAATGACTTGTCATGTGTGCATTGCAGCAGGGAAATCTCTTTCTCTCTCTCTCTCTCTCTCTCTCTCTCTCTCATTTTGTTAGCACTTTGTTTCGTAGACTCTGTTTAGCCTGTCAGTTCCCCCTTTTACCATTTTTATATTTGCAAAAGAGAGTAGATCCTTCACCTTGCTTGGATAATATTGTGTCTGATTTTAGCACAGGGGTGCAAAGTGCAGCACAACCTCATCTGAAAGTCTGAAGGTTAGTTCTCCAGACTCTTTTCTCTGATTTCTATCATTAGGATTTTTTAAAAGCCCCAAGGTATTGTGGATTCCTGTTGTTAGAGGAAAGCTCACCATGGACATTTCAAAGAAGCCACCAATTTTCAGCTCCCTGGTATCCTCCTGCTCTGAGTCCACTCAGACCATGTGATCTGGGCTGCGGTCTATTGTAAAAGGATCATGACTAAGCTTGACTTCTTCTGAAGTCATAGTACAGTGGCTTTGAATGTTTACATGCAAAAATTTTCACCAATCTGAATAAATTCATTCCGATATATACTGTCTGTGTATATAAATCCGATCCAAAGTTATGCATGTGCAGGGAATGAGGTTTTGTGCCAACATTATCATAACAAAGATGAACAAAGATGGGCAGCTTTTTAATCACATTGCTTGTGTTGCTAACGAGTTTTCAATTATTTCTGTCTCAGAAAAACATCATCCAATTGTGATTTTTAAACAAACAATGAGAAAAAGAGTTTGTGACTGCAGTAAATTTGCTCAGCTTTTTTCTGGTTATTGAAAATAATGCACGCATTGTCCACTATCTTTACTCATTTTTAATATTACCACCATTAAATATTGTCTGTTAATAACAAAAAAAATTCAGGGTTGATCAATGTTTTCACGCCTTCTTTACGAAAGGTTCTGCATCCTCGTTGAATGTCCGGCAAATATTAAACAATAAACTTTACTTATGTCGATTCACTTCCTGCATTTGCCTCATAAAAATTGACGCCACCACCCATCCAACCTCATGATTATTTTAAATAGATTATAACATGTAATGTGAACTATGGACTGTTTTCTTGCACAAGAAACACATCATGACCCAAACATGCTTGCTCAGAATGGAATCATTCTGACAGAAAGAGAGATTCTGATAGTAAGAGTAATCAGACACAAAAGTTTACATTACTATTATGCTTCTACTTGGAGTAGTAATAGAATTACCCAGCTTGTTTAGTTGGATAGGAATATCATTCAGATTGGCCTCTCCTATGATTGAGGTGTTTACGATTTTTATTCCAACTGAGCTTTGAGTTGAATTATTAACAGATTATTCTGCATGTAAACGTAGCCAGTGGGAACTCTGGAGGGTCTCTTTCTCTAGGTCCAAAGCACTGACCATTTGGAATTCTCTTCAAAGTAAACTGTCACACAACCACTGACAACCAACAACATGGTCTTATTAATACTGAATAATTGAACTAAGCAACAATAACCTCCCCATCATTTACATTTAGCAGTTGAAGTTTAGTTGTCTCATACTGTAAATTAATATTTATAGGCTGTTAACTGACAGAGAAAAACATTCAACTTGTATCAGAGTTCTCATATGCTACAGCACTACTCTTAGCTGTTTAATTCCTTTTACTTACAAATTGCTTTTCTTAATAATTTAATGGTAAAATGTCTCTTACTTAAACTTGACCTATATTTAAAGTGCCCTGCGTAGGCTTCATGGACTGAATAGACTCTAATCACTCTCACCACCTGTTCCTCACAATTATCAGCTTGTGTCTTGTTAACATTTTACATGTTAGTGTCAAATATTTTTTATTTATTTTGTTATATTTTTAAATATAAAATATTTGCCTTTTGTTTGGTTCCTGCAAAGTTGAATACTGTAGTTCAGATAGTTCAGATGTTTGTCATAATTTGCAGTTCCGACTCATCATCTTCAAGTTATACAAAGTTTAATTTATTTTTGATTTTTTATTACGATTTATTGCATTATATGTATTTTTGTTTATTATTGCATTCTTGTGTACTCATTCGATGACAATGTCAATCCTAATACACCAAGAATAGGTTAAAAAAAAAAAGCTCTTAATTGTACCCTCATACCTCTAGCAAAATATCAAGAAAGCATCAAGTGGTGTCTTGCCAAGGACACCAATTTTATCTAACTGAAAAACCAATTCCATTTTGTGAAACATAGTGATGAGGTGACGCATTGCCAGGTGAGGCGATGAGGTGACTCATAAGTTGTAAGTTCTTTTATTTTAACTAAATGGTCCATTATTGGCTGAATATAGTAAATGAGATGAGAAATTGGTAATACGTTTGTATTGAATAAGTTGCTACTCTGATTTTTTACCAAATTTGTTGCCAGTTTAAGGTATCTCTGCATAACCTGTGTCTCGTGAAGCTGAAAATTACTGACACTAAATGTAAGCATGCAGCACCTACTGTACCAAACTCCTACAGGGATGTTCTCCATTTTTGTGCCCTTGCAAGTTTATTCTTACAAGGAATCTTGGTGGAAACATGCTTCCCTGGAATGCAACCCAGTTAGCGCACGCAGGTCAGGTGTCTTCCAACACTGATTAGTTTAGATCACACATTATTCTGATGGCTGAAAGTATCAGAGGATCGAAAAAAAGAATAATTCCCAATTAGCAAGGACTATGACATATATGTGCTATTTTGTAATGTACATTCTTCAAATTTTTGATACAGAGAAACAACACATATTTGGTTAATTTTGTTGCTAGTTTTGCTTCTAGTTTCGGTGGCAGCTCCAATCTTGAGCATGGATTATTGTCTGTGCGGAGTTTCTGTGCATGTTCTCCCCATGTCTGTTTGGGTTTCCTCCCACATCTTAACAACATCCCCGTATGTGGATTGGCTACTGTTAATTGGCACTACGCGTGAATGAATCTGTGAATGTTTGTGTAAATGGTGCTCTGTGATGGACTGGCGTCACATCCGGGGTGTATTCTTATCTTGTGGCAAGTGATGATCCTGGGATAAAGCCACCGCCTCCTTGACCAGAAAAATCAACCAATGAATTTGAATAAATGAATGTTACTAGTTTGAAGAAACAAATCAGTGTTATGTGGGGAACACACACAAAAAAATACACACACACACTCACTATTCTATGCCCTTGTCTCATCATTTTCTCTTTTAGTTTGGTTTTCCATCAAAACGGATTGCCATTTGACATTTTTCCATCAAGTGTACCTGTCACCTGAATGATATGGCTGATTTAAATGTATGTGTGCTGTCCACACAGACATGTATCTACTGATAAGATGAATGACCATGTCCACATTCATATCAGAGCAACTTAACAAATGCTATGATTATTGATATACTGCATTTTCTTGTCTTTCTTTCTCCTTCTTGTCAGGCATATGAGAATTGCTTTCTCCATCTATTAGGGCTGTTTGATAAATGTTCAGTCCCAGTATGAGTGGTGTTAAGGATACATGATTGATTTCATGTTTGTGTGAACCCTCCGGGCCCACCGAGATGAGGGATCATAAGGGTGACTCTAAAGTACTGAAGTATTATAAAATCATTTGTAAAAAATAATTTTAAAATGGAATATCTCATCCATATTCAGAGATTGGAAGTAAGTACAATTATTCTGCTACTGTACTGAAGCCTGGTTTTTAAGTATCTGAACTTGGGTTTTTCTCTCACCTAACACTGTTGTCTTTTAGATTATATATTTCAAGAGAAAAATCTCTACTTTCTATTCATTGCTGATGTGACAGCAAGAATAAGACCTAATACCCATCACTGTATTCCATAGACTTTGTATTGTGTCAGCTAGCTATTAGCATTCAGCGAGTTTGTGTCATCATGCTAGCTAACAATTGCGACATTAGTAATAAAGCCGTTACATTATAAGTTAGGCTTAGCTATTTTTCCCATGTTCCATTGTTCCTTGTGAAAAAAGCATTAATTTACCATCAGTAACTAAAATTAATGTGTGAGTTGAGGCAGACATTCTTCTGCTTTTATGTTCATGCTTATGTTTACAGCCTACTTTTCTACTTTAAACTGAGTGAAGAATTTGAAAGTGTACTTTTACCAGCATATTTATTAAGATGAATAGTCACACTTTTCTTGAGTAAAGAATTTCTGTACTTTTACCACCTCTGTCTATTTTAGAAGAAAAAAAAGAAAGAAGGCAAAGGTTAAAGAAGGAAATGATGATATGATACTTAAAAAAAAATTTAGGCAGGCAGGAATGTGTGTAAATGGTTATTTGCTGTGGAAGTTCGCACAATCTCTTTTTCAGAAGTTCAAATGAGCAGCATGTGAGGGGGAAGCATTCCTCTGGTGCCTGAACTTCTCTTGTTAATAAAAGGGCAAGAAAAACAAAGTGTGCAAGTTGCAGCCGAGAGCAATGAAATAATGTGTTTTAGAATAGATGAGACTGTGCAAATGATTCTCTTATAATATTAGTGTAGCTGTATAAAGATACAATCACAGCTTTTAATTTTCAGAAATTCCTTCCAGAACCAAAGCAGTTGGATATGTAGATGTGACTTTCTCCACATCAAACCTAAACAGGACTTGATTAAATGATAAGAATGGCTACCATAAAAGTCACTCCACTGGATAGTCAGACAGATTCGCATTAAACTAAACAACAAAAACTAACAAATATGTCTGTTTGCTGCTTCACAGTACATGGCAGTTTGTGAGCAGCTGTGATTAATGTCCTTGTCTAGGTGTCAATGATTTGCTGCATTAGTTATGCCTAGTAGTATATATTAGGTAAATGGAAACATATGGGGGAAAAGGGGGACTACAACTGGAATGTGATGTTCAAAAAGGACATATGAGTGTGATGGTCATACTGTATACTGTATAATTCAATTCAATTTTATTTGTATAGCTCTTTTAAAACTGGACATTGTCACAAAGCAGCTTTACAGAAATATATAAATTCAGGACATAAATTTTACATTTAGAAATTTACTCCTAATGAGCAAGCCAGAGGCGACGGTGGCTAGAAAAAACTCCCTGAGACGATATGAGGAAGAAACCTTGAGAGGAACCAGATTCAGAAGGGAACCCATCCTCATCTGGGTGACAAAGGATAATGCAATTATAACAATAAATCATTGGGGTATGATATGTAGAGTTGACAGCTGACAGTTTTACTTGTAATAGTTCTTTAACTTGGGCCTATAGTATTTCATGTAACTGTAAATTGCAAAGTCACAGACCTCTTGCAGGTTTCACAACTGTAACACACCTCTGTGCCTTTCTTTAGACTGAATTACAGTATAGATGTTCTCAAAGTGAAGCCAAATCACAAGCTGTGTGTCCAAACAGTAATTTGGATCCAGACACTGAAATAGTGGAAGCTAGATAGCCTTTGCTTTGCTCTAACCTAACAGGGTAGCTTTAAGTGAAAGCTTTAACAAGCTCAATCAAGACAAGAGCAAGAAAAGCCTCAGCATCTCAGCACAGCACATCTCCTTGTTTCCTCAATTTCACTGTGAAGGCCTTGGCGTATAGGAAACCAAACCTCTACTGCACTGAACATGGATAACAGCAGTGAGTGATATTGTACCAATGCTTTCACAGGTACTACTGACGGATGAAGTAAAAGGGAGAGCAATCTAGTGCTGGTCTGGCATCAGAGAGCTGTGCATGCTCCCAAGTGGTGGAACAGTGTTTGTCCAAGGCAAAGAAAGCATAATTGGCCCTACTGTCTAGGTAGGATAGATGGTATTACTCTTTCCCAATTAGTCCAATCACTGCTTTTCTCTAAGTTTGTTCCGCTGCCCTAGGACGCTACATTCATTCATTTATTCATGAATCCAAAGCCTATCCTTGGAAACTCGGAGCGAGGCAGGAATACACCTTGGATGTGATGGCAATGTGTCACAGGGTACTATGCACACACACATTCACACCTAGGGACAATTTAGCATAGCCAATATATCTACTGGACTGTTCTGGACAGTTCAAAATGATGCTATGTCTTTGGGTGGAAGTATGTATGAGCATTCACCCTCAATGCTGATAGGTAGAACTAGCTACTAGGTGCAAAAGGGCAATGTCTAAATTGGGATAATGTGGTAAAAAATGAGAACTCTCCCATTTAGTGGAACAAGCATTTTCTCTAAAAGCAAATCAGCGGCATGCAGGGTTCACAGGATGTGTCCGTCTGTGTTTATCACGTCGCACATTCATCGGCACTCTGTCACGGTTTCTGGGATGGAGACGATCTTCTGGAAATAACGCTCATTAAAAAGTGGGCCTAGTCTCAAAATGTCAAGATGCTGTCTTTTCTAAGGTATTTTTGGGGCCTGGTTTCACTCGACTGAGTGCTCTGGTGGTTTCATGGGGTGCATCCAGAGAGCTGATTTGATTTTTTTTTTCTCACCTTTCTCTCAGACTCACTCTCTTTATACTGCGTGCAGCTTGTCTGTGTGTGCATATATAGAAGACATATGCAAACACTGTAAAATCCAGTAAACACACTGGCATGCCTGTCTTGTGCTTACAAACCCAGCATTAAGGAAGTCTCATTGTCCCTAAAGGGAATTATGACCTATTTTCCTATATGACCTTGTTTCTTCCTCTTAATTAATTTACTTAGACAAACGATACTGTCCTTCAGAAACGGATCCGCTTTTTAGCGTTCATCCCTTTAATAAGAGAGGCTATTTATACCAGACTGTTGACATGAAACAAGCAATGAATGATTGTCTCTTGCAACAGGAGAGAAGAGGAAGGAGGAGGTAGAAGGGAGGGAAAAACAAATGTCCGCCCCTTTCTGCTCTCTGTAACCCCTCTACACTCCCCACGATGTTACTTCCTCGTAATTAAATGTGCTTCCTCTCCCAGAGGATCACGACTCAGGCCCGTGCTGCCGGTCTTTAAATGGTTAGCGTTTTCGCAGGTTAAAACCCCTTCTCGCGAGAAAAGCGAGCCCCATTTTTCACCTCTCAGAGAAGGCCAGGCGCCCCAAGCTTTGGCGATTTATCTGGGAGCAGAGAAGCCGTAATCACCCTTAGGCTGGTTTGAGGTCCATAAAGCCATTCAGCAGGCTTCATCAGCATGCAGTGAACACCGTGGCCCGCTTTCAGACACTGAATGCCACCTCGAAACGGTCTGTCTTTAATCTCACTCTCATTCAGCTGGCCGAGGCCATTCGGGCTTCAGCTGGGTGATAAAGACAGCTCACATCCTCTCTCTCCTTCCCTCACTCCTCTCTGTCTGACTGCGGCTTTCTAATAACCTCGTCGGTCTCACACCACCACCATTATTAGAATAGACCATGATCAAATAGCAACAAACCTGCATGGACTGGATCAGTGTAGAGAAATCGAATAGAGCTGAATAAAGCACTGCTCACAGCTCCTAAACTCCAAA
Organism: Pangasianodon gigas; assembly: GCA_022758105.1. Lineage (NCBI taxonomy): Eukaryota > Metazoa > Chordata > Actinopteri > Siluriformes > Pangasiidae > Pangasianodon > Pangasianodon gigas. Next base: position 16,237,017 of record CM040471.1, on the reverse strand, counting down.
CCATGAAGTAGCAATTCTTTAGAGATACATTACATAAAAAAGCAGCACTCAACTTCAGCAATCTGCTCTGGAATTCAAATTCATGGAAGAATAAAAAAGAAAAAAAAAATATTGCATTTGCTATGAGTAGCCTATCTACAGTAATTACACCTCATGAAAAAACACATTATTCGATCGGCACTCAGGTTTATGACATTCGCTAGTGGCAGGAAATGACACAATTTAACCAAAGTGTGTCTGTGTTGTGCTGTCATTCTTCTTCATGCAATGTATCCTTGAGCCGTTCATCAAACACTCCTCTAATCTGTCTGTCTTTCGCGCTCAGCTGCATTCAGCTCCACAAAGCAGCCCTCTCCATCCCATTGATGACTCTGACAATTGTAACGACAATGAACAACACACTGCAAGCAAGACACGCTGTCTCACGTTGCCAGATTGTTTCCAGCCACTTCAGTAATGTGACTGCAAAACCACTGATTTCAATCTCCACCCTTCCCTTTCACTCTGGGATTTTGCGTAAACTCCATGTTCTGAATGCCAAAAAAATCACCAGCTATCTAAGAATTCTATTACTAATTTTAATTACTGTAAATCTCAAACTGGGCTCATAAGCAGGAGGTCCACAATTTTCTAATTTTGTTACAGTGGTGGAAACTGCAAATCATCATTATTAAAGTTAATATGCTTACAAATAAATAACAAGTAGAACTTGACACCAGTGGTATAGATGGGGATGCCTCCGCCACCAACAAGTCTAGTCTTTCTTGCCTGAAATACCATGAGATATACTTTAAACAGGAAGGAGGCTATTGAAGAAAAACTATTTTAGACCTTTGACCTTGCTGTGACCTTGACCCTGTTTGGATCAATTCCAACATCTAATCAGTTCATCTACTGATTTGTTTAAATGATGGTTAAAATTATAATTTCATATAAATCCTACAAACATTCAACCACTCATTCTTGAGATATAACGAGAATCATGGACAGATGCACAGACAACCTAGTGATAGAGATATAAAAATGGGTTATATGGATGGAAATATCATAAATACTTTTTTTAAACTCTCTGGCTCCAACAAATAGGCAAAATATTATTGTACACATTTAAATAATATCCCTAATTTTTAATGATTTGTTTGTTTAAAAAAAAGTTTGTACTGATGGGGTCCATTCTTTTTTTTTTTTTTTTTTTTTTTT
>CM040471.1:16142827-16235717 GCA_022758105.1 Pangasianodon gigas | reverse complement strand
ACCTCCGCCATACTGCCTGCTCACAGCAGCTCCTAGAAGGTGCCAGACTCTGAATCACTTCAACTCCCCACGCTGCTGCAGCAATAAAATAAAAAAACATACCGGTTATATTTCACTAATATGGCTCAGCCAGCATTTGGTCAGGCATTTGCTCATGAATACTTAGCAGCTGCATGAATATGCATGTGCGCTCTAAAGCGGAAGTGTTGATGCTGAGCTTTATGACTCTGCATGAAACTTAATTACAATACAAGACACAAGGTGTCCACTTGTGGCAAAACAAATACGCACAAAATATCAGCCAAGGCACGCAATCTTCTACATGGTCCTGTGATTACTATGTTTCATCATGTCAGGTATTATTCATGAATGTGATTCTAAATAACTGATGTAGATAATTTTGCAGAATAGCAGAGATATTTTAAAATTGCAAATTGGATGAACAGGGTCAACTCCAGGGTAAATGTCATATTTTGGTTTGGTTTACATTTATTACTATTATGCTCATTTAGCTGTAACAGAATTACCTTCCTGCTTATCTTCCTGTGATTCAAGATAGTTGGAGCTCTGATAGGCCTAGTCCACAAGGAAAGTAGGTATAAGTGAGACAGCTATTTCAACCCGCTATAATCCTGACTGCCACAGCAGTAAAAGAGACAATGCTAATGTAACGTCAAGGCCACGATGGAAGAGGCTGATATTCTGTGTTGAAAAGGGTATGAAGTCCATTAATTTTACCACACCACTACATAAGAATGTTGTAGTCTAAATGTCATTGATCTCATTTTTTTATGATATTAATTTTTGTCGTAACACAACACAGTGAAAATTGCAAAAATTAATGTTTCATTTATTATCTGTTTTATTAACCTTGGCGTCTTCAGCCTAATTCAGACCAAATGTTTAGCATTTTTAAGTCTTAAAGAACAACAGACCAGACATGCTACCATTTTACCCAACATTTCAATCCATAAAGGCTGAGTGAGACATACAACCACCCATTTTTTGTATAACCGCATAAATTGTATACATTTCTTGAATGAAGTGTACAGGAGTCCAAAAGTCTGAGATGACTAGTGAAGATGCTTCTATTTTGCATTCTTTTCTAGTTTAATACAAATATTTTCATTACAAATTATATTATCAGTAATAACTAACTGTAAAATTAGAATCTTAGAAACATTTATATTTATTTCACAATTTCTATTTCAGTATTTGGTATGTCCCCTCAGGAGCCTAGCCTATTAGGGAATGTTAGGAAAAGCCTGCTGGCTGAGGATTCTTCATGAAGCTGGTTGAGAAAATGCCAAGAGTTAACAGGAATACTGCTAATTTAAAATACATAATAGTTTTTATTAGTTTAACACTGTTTTTAGTCATTTCCTTAAGGCATTTTAGTCAAAGCCTTTATAATATTATTCTTTAAAAAAAAAAGAAGAAAATAGAAACATGAAAGAAACCCATTCTCTGAGTGTCCAAAAACTTAAAATTCATAACTGTGTGTTAGAGGGAACTTGAATAATTACTGTGTAAAGAAATGCTAAAAATCTTTACATGGATCCCATTTAGTGTAAAAAATGTAAAACGTAGCTGAAAGCCAGCAACAAAAAGAACAATACTGTGAGTAAGTAAATAAAATCAGATGTGAAAGTACACCTTTTAGTTTATTTGATACAAATACATAGTGTAGCACTATTGCTTATGTAAGTGACAGCATCAAATTATAGGTTGCTTAATATTGGAATGCATTCAAATATTTAATATTTTTCTAATTAAAATTTAAATTAAATTTACAAAGGAAATTTCACAACCCAAGATCCCACACATATCACTATGACACATCATAGTGTCTCAGATCAGTTCTAGCCCTCGCTGAGCTGAATTACAGTCATTATTATTATTATTATTATTATTAGTGTATTAGAGCAGAGCAGCTCTGTTTTCTAAAAAAAGAATTAATGAGCCATTTCCTTGTCTGACACAGAATTCAGCTTATGCATACTTCTGTGTCACAGGTTCTTAAATCTACCATATATGGACATTTTTAGGAAATTTATTCCTAAGAATCCCTGTGTTTGATTGATATCACTTCATTCTGCATGTGGATTTGTTTGGCCTGCATTGTTTAGCGCTTGCAAAGGGTTAGAGTATGACCACCTCTGGGCATATGCCCCAGTACATGGCCTGTTTGTGTGTGCTGCTTGATAACGGATGGCTTCCAACTTCCACTATTCAGTCCCCTGTAGCACATACGGTGTGGCCTGATAAAGCTGAAGGAATCTGCTACACACACCAGCACACAGCGCAGGTACACACGCACACACACACACACACACATACACACACACACAGACACACACAGGAAAAGCAAGAAAGGGTTTTATTTTTGCCTTTTCCCTTTCACAGTAGAAAAATGATTATGACAGCAGTTATGTGGATTCGGTGTGTGTGAGCTAGGGGCACATGCTAGAGAATAAGCACAGGAGTAAATTTGGCCTCAAGCAGCCTAGCGCATTGGTGTTACGTCTCCCTTGGCGAAGGTGCTTGGAAACACACTGTTTATCAGCTCTGGGTAGTACGTGTGTACTTTCTGTTACAGGGTGCTTGCTTTTTAATAATGTATTGTAATAAACTACAAAATACAAAAGTATTTCTATAAAGTAGCTATATACAGTATCTACCTGTATAGTGCTTTTATATCAAAACAACCAGTTTGTTAGTCTACACTGAAAATCTGGGCCGTTTGTCACGAATCCAAAAGAAGCCCTGTAAATGTTAAGCACTGAGTAACATGCCATGTTTGAATTTGCGTAATGAAGCCGAGACGAAGATGGCCTACAAAACCCACGGCGTGCATTAGCCTCAACCTGTCACTCAGTGCCACCGTCTTTGCCAGGTGCCTCCTTAAATAATCCTGCTGCTCTCTGATGAGTAAGCATTCAAAAAAAAAGGCTTAAACTAATATTTTAAACCTGTCAGGCTGAAGGTGAAAAGGCCCATTATTTGTCATTTCAATGCAATTTGATGTAATGTGTCTTCTTTTCCGTGTTAGTCAAGGCTTGTCATACTCCCAAGAAAACACACAGCTGTGAATGTCACTTTTTTTCCCTAGTATAATATTAAAGCTTTGACTTTCTCTCGCTGTGGTTGAGACTGTTTTATTTTCCCTCAAAGGATGCACAGACCTTACGAAAACTAAAAATACAACACCTACTCAGTGTATCCTCTCCCTAACAAATGTGTGCAGATGGATTTACACAGGCTGCACTGTTAAACACAGGCCAACAATGGTAAATTATTTATCTCCTTCACCACCATCAGCTAAAGTGATTAGGCCATGATGGTCAGCCCTCGTTGCTCTCACGCCCAAACTTCAATCTCCATATTAAATGTGAGCTGGCAGAGCAGCATTTGCTGTTCCACGAGCCCTCGTTAGGTCCGCTAAATAGCATTAGGAAATTATCAGGGAGTACATGAATAGGTTTTAAACAAGCTTTAGAGTTCAAATTACACACTTCAAGCTTTGTGTAAAAACAGCATTTTAGGATCATTTGTATTCGCTACATGTCATTCCAAACAGCCGCTGCTACGAGGTCAAGAGAGTAAACATGCTACTCTGTATTCTCTGAAACTTTAAGCTGAAATGACAGAAATCCAATTTTCTGCCTTAATGTTACACAGAAATACATGGACAAAAAAAATCTGATCCTAAGTGCCCATTTGATGTGAATGAGTCAAATCGGAAATGAGTCAAATAAATGAGTCAAAACAGTCAAACCAGAATGTATGTGGCTTTTCCCAATAGACCTTAATGTGCATGTGCATATTACTATCATTGTTGTCATCATTCATTATCAGTAGTACGGCAAAATAACTGAGGACACCAACTGCAGTGATCAGTGGAAGAGGTGATTTACTTGATTTAAACAAAACTGGAATCTACCAAAACCGAGAAGTGTTTGAAACAATTGCCCAAGAAATCCATGTACACATGTGGGGTATTTCAGAGGGACTGATGTGTTCCAATTAAAACCGATATGGGTCACATGATGTTATGAATGTGAACTGTCAAGATAGACAGACCCGGAATTGTGCAAAGAACTTGTGTGAACATAGCCTTTAAATGTTAGCGATGACCTCTCCCCCTGTCTTTTTACTGTCTTCACCTTTCTTATCTCATCTGTCCCTGCCTCATCTCATTTTCCTTTTCACCACTGCAGTGCAGGTTATTAGGGGTGCCCAAATGTTCTTCTCAATTTTATTCTTTCAGTGCTACTCATGCACCTTGTCCCTGCACTCTCACTCCTTCTACTCCACTTCAGCTCCATAATTAGAGGAGCACTTCTGTTGTTGCACAGCCACAGAACATTTGCTGGGTTTCATCTATTTTTTGGGGGGTACTTCATTATTTCAGTGCCATATCCACTTTGAAGTCTCAGTACTGAGAGTGAGGTCAGTAATTAATGGTCATCTTCACATCTTGGCTACTCTGCACGGCCTTGAAAAACAATCAAAGATTGTCTTTATAACTGTATGACTTTTATTGTGTCCAAAACTGTACCCTATTCCCTATGTACTGCATGTCTGAAAACTTACTGGATTAAGGATGAAATCCTTGAAAGAAGAGAGATAAGTTCAAGTCAAATTATATACTCTTGGAGGTAGGGGTGTAGGACTCAAGGCCGGTCTTGGGATGTTTTCTGTATTGACTTGGACTTATCTCGGCATTATTGGCATTTGCACATTGATTTGTCTCAGTCTTGGGCGTTGGTCTCATTAAATATAGTCCTGGTCTTGACCGAGAGTTTGTAAAAATAATATTTGTGTTGTCATTTCTTTTCACATGACAGTTTGACAAGAAGTCATTCCTTCTTCAAGAAAACAGCCTAATCATTGGCACACTGTAAAAATGAAGCCAACTAGTTAAAGTAAAGGCTGGGCCCTGAAATGAATTTAATGATCTTTGGTCTTGATCTTGACTCACTTTCATTTGGACTCTATCTTGACTTGGCCTAGACCTCCTTAAGACTCAGTCTTGACTTGATTTTGGTTAGTCCTGGTCTTGACAATGCCAGTTTTGACTACAGACCTACTTGGAGGTACAGAATACCCATAATACATGTGCTACACTCTCATAAAAAAAGGGTACTAAACTGTACCATGTCTTATTGCTGGGGCAGTACCCTTAAGAATACCCGTTTTCTACCTTTTACCAAGAAAACAGTGTACGTTTAAATTACTATAAAAGATAATAACCATCAAAATATACACCTTAAATCTTTTTTACAGGTACAATATTACCAAATTGCCATATTTAATTTATAAAAGATAAGGGTACCACCCCAGTGACAAGAAAAGGTACAGTTTAGTATATAGTGTAAATAGAGCTTTATTGATATGAATGTATGCAGTGCAATACTGCCAAAGAGGAGTTCCACGATTTCAGAAATTCAGGAGTGATAAAACATAGAAAAGATGACTACATTACAGTAGGCATCTATCATCACCTCTCTGTATTGTTTCCCCCTTTACACACACATTCCATCTATTATCTTTTCCTAAGGCTTGATTTCCATGGCAACCGCCCAAAAAGAAATTTGGTTCGGCAAAGCAGCAGTAGTAACAGCGTCTGACAGTAATCACCCAGCGTGCCCTTCTGGCTTACTCGCTCTACCTGCAGTCTGTACAAGACACCATCAGGAAAAACGGATAGTTAATTTGCCCGTACAGCTGGTGGATGAGTCCATCACTCCACTGAGCCTGTGCTTATTGGTGCTGATGGCCGAGTGTAGTGTCGCAATACCATCCAACTCTACAGCACCAGTGCTGCCAATTACTCAAGTCCAGCCCATACCCAGGACGTCACTATAAGTTAGTAGCAAAGCAGTCCAGAAAAATGTGCAAGACGAGGTGTTGTTATTCTTCCAATCTATATAGCAACAATTCTCACTTGCTATTCTGTGACTGGCCAATAGTTCTTTCTCTCAACCAGCCCACGTTCAAGAAGGTGTTCACGTCACCATAGCAACCATAGGAAAACAGTGGAACTAGAAGAGTACTGCAGGTAACACTTTTCATGAAGGCCATATTGGTAACACTCTATTTTAATAAACACAAATAAGGTTAATTGTTTAAGTTTTACTGGAGATCTGTTAGATGACTAAGTGACTAATACTTGCATTATTTTAGTTGTGATAATGTGAAATAAATGCTATATACAATCTATTGAGCATCAAATAATAAACTAAATTCACATTTTATTTGTCTTATTTGTCCATGTTTGACCTTTAGGTTTTAGGTACTGTCATGTAGAGTGTCAAGAATTACAACTAATAATGTAATTAGTATTCATTTTTACATAACAATATCCTCAGTTATGTAGCAATGCAGGTCTATATGAATAAACTGCATAGTGGAAAAAAAAAACCTTTCCAAGTGTCTACTTTTGAGCTTTATTAAACAAACAGCAAGACCTTAATTGACCTTAAAATAAAGTGTTACAGCCATTCATAGGGCATTATTAAAATTATATAAGAAAATGCAATGTACTTTTTTTTTTGTAGCAATGTCTGCTATACATTATGAATTGTTAATACAATGCGTTACAATTATATATTATATAATACATCAAAACTCAGCTGAGACCTGTCCTGTTTTATTTGTACGTTTCTTGAACTCACTAGAAAAATCATAGTTCATTTTAATGTATACTGTATCTTTGCAAGCATCAAGTAATAGAACGTAACAGAATTTATAAATTTGTCATTAATCAGTGTAAATTGTCAACATATTTATTATAACATTCATAATAACTTATTAGTTGTATTATAAATAAAGCAAGATTTAATTTTAAAAAATTAGCATTATACCTACAGCACTTACAATAATACATTTCTCACAACTGTGTCACAAATATATAATAAACATTCAATTATATTACAGTTATTAATAGACATAGAACAATAAACAATAGTAGACTGTTCAAACTGAATCTAGGTGTCTTTGCTATTAGTATTATCATGTGTTAGAAACACATCTTATAAAGCATTATGTTAACCATTGCTATAAATTGTAATGCATTTTCATAAATAACGTGTGTAATGCTTTATGAATGCATTACAACATGTTATGAATGTGTTCATAGTTCATTAAATACAGTATATGTCCTCCATATAACCCAGACACATAACTTTTTTGTTGAATACTCCTCTCAGCTTGTTGTTCTTGGCCAGTCACTTTGTTGTATTCCCTTTTAATTTATTTCCTGCCTTAGTGCTCACTAGTGTACGTGTCTGTCATGCTACAGCAGTGAATGTGCGCTTCACCCATCACTGCTTATTAAAAAACACTCAGACATCTCACTATAGCTTTCTGCCTGCTTTCTGTCTGTCTCATAGTCAATCACCAATTCACTTTGTGTGTGTGTGTGTTTGTGTGTCAGGAGAGAGAAGATAGACATGGGAAACAAGCAGCAACTGTTTGTTACATTTTCATTTTGTCCGTCTGTCTTTTAATAGGCCGTCTGTGGAAGCAGTGTAGTGTAGACTGAATCCCGGGTGAAGTAGAGTTGATTGTGTTTCATCAGCTCATCAGCAAAGGGTCGATGTGAAAAAGCTAGCCAGGCCATCTATGGTTGTGTTTCTAAACTCAGTCCTCTTTCAGAGACAGTCAGAAGGTCCATTTTTGTTCTGTCCCAGCTTCCAGGACACCTAAACCAAGTGATCAGGAATCCTGAAGACCTGGCTCAGGTGTGTGAGGAGACAGAACATGTGCACCCAGCCTCCCTGAGGATTGAATTGGGAAACACTGAGCTAAGGAGGACTTACAAAACGAGGCCAAGCCTGGAAAGTGAAGACACACACGTGGGCATGTTTGAGCATGTTGTTTTTTTCAACCATATCTGTTTCTTTCAACTCCTTTCTCCACAGTGCTAAGACATTCATTTAATCATCTTCAGTAACCACATTATGCTAGTCAGGGTCATGGTGGATCCAAAGCCTCACACTGGGCATCAGGCAGGAAACGCCCTATGCACCATGTACACACACATTAACACCTAGGGGCACTTTTGCATAGCCAATCCACCTACTGGCATGTTTTTGGGAGATGGGAGGAAATCAGAGAACCTGGATGAAACCCGTGCACATGCCGGGACAACATGTGAAACTCCACACAGACTGTAACCTAAATGCAGGATTGAACTGGGGATGCTGGAGCTGTGAGGCTGCCCAACCTTAAGACATTTTTTAAAAATTCCACTCAAAGAAGACATCCACGCCTTAGCTAACAGTGAGCAAGTCAGCGGAAACAGTGGCAAGGGACAAACTATCAAGGATAGAGCTAATTGGGACAGAATATCCCTCGTGTTGACGGACTGCTTTGTCTTGTGTGTGGATGTGTATTTGCTATATTTTGGGAGATAAATAATTAATGCAGACAAACAGGCACACAGGCTAAGGTACAGGTGTGTGTTTACTGCATGACCTCATTGCCCAGCCTGGGGCTTGTGTTTGCACTATTGTATGCTTCTTCTGTGACAGGACCTCCATGCAGCTCTTTCCCCTCTCGCCTCTGATTTAAATAAGAGCATTTTCGCTTCTTCATCCTACAAGTCCTATTTCTTTCATCTCATTGGCTGTTATATTATCCTTGGGGTTGTGGTGCTTACACAATGTATAATTTATTGTCTGTTCAGCAACCCAAATTTGCAAGCCTGGCGTATTTCATTTGTTCCATAAATATCAGTATTATAATATGAAATGTTTTTGCTCTATTTTGCCTATAGTGTGTGGCACAGATACCACACTGTTCAGTTTATATTTATATATAATATATTTATATTGCAGCTGTGAGTATGTGTTTATTTTTGCTTGGACTATGACTATTTTGGTAGCATTAAATGTCTGGGGATCAGAATGTGTGTGTGTGTGTGTGTGTGTGTGTCCTGATAGGAATATCTGACAGGATACAAAAATCTGACAGTTTTGACATTGTTGGGACACTTGGTACAAGAAAAACCTTTTTTTTTTAAAGAAAAAAATATGCAGCTTTTATTTCCAAACTAAAAGAGACAAAAGGTTTCCTTTTGGAAAGTAAGACAAACGTGTGTCGGCTTTGTGTGTGTGTGTGTGTGTGTCCGTTCCTTACAGAAAAATCACATACATTTCACACATGATCAAAGGTTTTTTTATGTGATTACGTGAATAATATTCACATAATCACGTGGAAAAACATGTCAAAGTGCATTTCAACATTTATGCCCTGAACCCTATTAAACAAATATGGAATTATGTGAATAATATGTAATCACATGTGAAAAAGAATTATTCAAGAGGGAAATCGCATCTGAAAAATGAAACCACATGGTATGCGTGTGAAAAATTGACATGTAGAAAGAAACAATCGTATAGTAATAAAAGAACCATGTAACAAAAAATACATGTGAAAATAAATTCACATGATGAGGCCACTACATATGAAAAATGTATGAAACACAACACGTGAAATGTCCAGGAACCACAATTGTAAATTTCACATGTGAATCATGTGATTATTCACATAAGAAGCTCATGTTACTTTTCTGTAAGGGTGGTGTGTGTGGGTGGGTGGTCTTTACATGGAAAGGTAACATTTCTTACATACTTAATAAAGCATACGTTATATACAGATAAAATATTTAATGTTAATAACCTTGTTTTAAAATGCCCCTCACATGACCTAATGCATTCTGAATGAAAATAAATGTGTAAACCACGATTCATGCACACTGTAACCTTACTGTAACCTTTCTGTAATTAAAATATGCATTGTGGCTCATGTTCTGCACGGTTGTGTGATAGAAGTGGAAGTTTAGTGCTCTCCTCTGTGGTACTTCAAAGTACTCCATGTCTAAAAAAAAAAAACCCTCTGCTGTCATGTATCCTGCCACAGCATGTGATATGGAGCAGAGAGCCAATACTACAAGGAACTAAATTAGAACTAAACAGAGATCATGTGGAAAAATCCATTTCAAAATAGACCATGGGTGGCAAGTGGTGCAGGGGGTAGCGTTGCTGCTTCACAGCTCCAGGTTCCAGGATATCTGTGTGGCTTGGATTTGGTTTCCTCCAAGTCCTCCAGTTTCTTCTTGCCTCCCAAAAAACATCTCAGTAGGTAGATTGGCTACTCTAAATTGCTCCTAGTTGTGACTGTGTGTGTGCGTGTGTGTGTGTGTGTGTGTGTGAAGCCCTGTGACAGACTGGCATCCCATCCTGAGTGTATTCCCTCGTACACCTCGTTTTCATGGAATATGTTCCAAGATAAAGCGCTAACTGAAAATGAATGAATGAATGAATGAATGAATGAATGAATGAAAATAATCAATTTTCAACGAATGCTTACTGTACACCATTGTATTGCACAGCATACAAATCAGCAACACATCATGTTTTAAAATCAAGACGTTCTCAGCTCAGTCACATTCCAGCCTGGAAGAATAAACCTGAGCACTTCACTGTTCGCTCCATCATTGACACGGTCATAAACACTACCATAAAAGGGCATGTAACTGTGATTGTAAAGGCAGCAGTAAAGTGTCAATCTCTAAACGAGACTGGCAGTGAAGAGGGATTAATTGGGCCTGATGCCAGACAAGTGTTGCAAAGTTGAACCACTGTTTCGAAGATAACAAGATAAAGAGACAATACCACACCAGGTTAATGCACGCTAGTGGGCTTGGGTTTACTACAGCTTTCAGGAACTGGGATCGTTTAACGTTTAATATCAACATATTTCCTAGTCAAAGTTTACAATATATTTTAAGAACCTAGTACCTATTACCTTAAACAAGTGAGAATAGTGCAATGCCCTGCATACAATCAAGCAGAAACTATCTATTTACCTTACCTTACCTTACCTGTTACTATAGAAACAATAACGTATTAGAATAAGTCCATTAATATAAACCTTGCAGCTAGAACTACTGTCCGAGCCATGGTGTTGTAGAAGATTAATCAACACCTACTAACCAATCGGATTCGAGAATTCATCAGCGCTGTGGTATAGTGAGGCAGATCCAATCCAAGCATATACATGTGCAATCGTGGGATGGAACCTCACAACCTTCCTAACAATAGCTCAAAGATTTACACACTGTTTATTTCAATAAGAACCTATAAACTAGTGGGAAATCTGTCTAAACTCTTAATGTAAACTAATACACTCCATTTCTTGTTTTTACAAGCAGATACATTTCCCCTTTTGGTAATTGTGTTTATAATGATTACTCTAAAAGTAATAGATTTTGTAGCACCACTCTTGTGGTTCTCCCTTAATGCTAGAGGTGGATATATAAACCTTCTATCGGAGATGCGCTGAACGCTTGTTTGGTTATTCTAGAACCAGCTCAGCTTTCAATTGAGCAAATTACATGAGACCTTATTATCTAATGCATTCAGTGAAACGGTGCTGGAATCTCATTTCATTTTGTTCTTATTTGGGGGAAAGAGGCTGATTATAGTTTATATGAGTCTTAGATCAAGTTTCTCTGCTCCCATTCATGGCAAACATCTGTGGCATGATGTTTTCTCTGACCATCATTATGTGCAATGAAATTAGAAGGCGAATGAATATGTACTTCAGACAAAGTCTTATTACTTTTCTCTATTCTCCTTTTTTCCCCAATTCTGCACAGAAAACCTATTTTGCCACTGCATTGCTTCAGGATGAAATTGTTACATGCACGCAATTTATTCAAGGGTGTGAGACTAAGGGAATGTGACATTCAGTGTTATAAGATATTCATTAAATGCCATTTCCTTTAATTCTCTTTCAATTTAATATAAGAATAACAATCACACCAAGAAAGCAAACCATGGTAGGATGTTGTTTAGCTCCGTGTCAGCCGCCGGAAGCAATGATCCAGCTGAAATTGCTTTAGACACAAGTTGGTGACCATGACAAAGGCTAAGCCAGTCCTAGTTATGATCAATAATGTCTCTATCATTCAGAGCGCTAAATGAGCCAGCGTGGCCAGTGTGGAGAAATAGTGTGGTTTTGCTAATAGTGCCACCGAATTTCAGACAAGGAAGTATCATGAATCTGTCATGTATAAATGACCTTGTTTTCTGTTTCATAGATGTAATTCAGTTATGTCTCTGCTGCTTTGTATTAACTGATACGTTAGTAGTCTATTAACCTAGAGCAGGGATCGTCAACTGGTGGACCGCAGTCTGGATGTGGCATTTCAGCAGCACAAACTGATTATTTCAAAATATATTATAGCTGAGCTGTTCGGTATATGGGCAAAAAACAGCAACTGAACTGTGGTTCAGCAAACATGAATCAGCATGGCTTCAGTAGCAGATTTTCTGTTGTGGTTTATTCAATCACATGCATTTATGTAAATTATTTAGCTGAAGGTAGCTCATTCAACCAGAGCCTAGCTACAGGGATAGAGACAGCAGCTCATAAAGGGGACAGGTTTCACAGACTTTCATAGATTTTTCATTTTATTTACCCTCTCTGGTGTGATTAGCAAACTGACAACATGGCTTATTTAAAGAAAAGTCAACAACCAAAACGGAACGTTTAAAGACGAACAGATGGAGAAGCATCCATTTATTCTTCTTGTGTCAAGTTCAAAATAGATGTCTAATCTGTTCTATGGTGTGTACCAAAAGTGGCAACATGAAGCACTGCAATAAAGGTTAACAGAACCCTAAATGATTCTTCGATCTGTCCCTTTGGGGGAACTCTTAAATGTTCTATGTGTAACCCTACAACAGACTGTATACTTATCAGAGAGGGTTTCAAGGAAGCTAAGGACCTTTAGCTTCTAACAATGAGGCTGTGATTTTTTTAGGAACCAGTGACTCCACACCAACCTATTTGTGTTGCACAAACAATATCGTTGAGTTTGTGTACTTTATTTTATTTATTCATTCGGTAACCGCTTTTGGTCAGTGAAGCATTGGATCCAGAGACTATCCCCGGAACACTGGCCTCGAGGCAGGAATACAATCCATTGTAGTCTTTTTGTCAAAGCTTATTAAATAATGCTGTTCATTAAGTTTATGGAAATTTGAACACGAGTTTATGGAAGTTTGAACATGGCGCATGCCGTCCCCCTGACTGAGCTATATTTTTGTTTAAACTACACAAATGTAATATTGTGATGATGTCATAAAAACGATGAGGGTATTCTGATATGAAATTTTAAATTTTAATACCAGGAGAGAGAAGGCATTATGACCCAGAGCACTTCCAGACAACTGTGCTAATCCTCTAAAGTTCTCCAGACCTTTGTATTAGCTCTGCTTCCCAGTGCACATTTTGCAGCATCTGCGCAAACATCACCAGTTCCCTGGCCAAATTAAAAAAAAGACATGATATTTTTGCATCAACATCTTTCAGCTACACCTCTCTGCCATGTAATTGCATTCAAAAACAAATCCCTAGGTGTTGATGCCAAAATCACCCAGGTTGCTGAGCTAATTTGCTGAATCTCATCACTTTGTCTTACTTCTAAGGTACATTGCCACGATGTCAGGACGAAAAGCTCCAGCAGTCCTTGGAAAGAAATCTTTTGCCTCAGCTTGTTTGTAGTTTGACAAAAAAGTAGATTTTCTATCATGCTGGAAAAAAAGACAAGCAGATTTTCATGCACTTTCTTAATGGTAATAGCAGCGTACCAAACGGCAAGTGTTATCTTTATGTCACTTCAGACTGGCAAAGCACTCAAGGGAAAAAAATTGGCACATAGCTCAATTCTGCCTGTTTTAAGCAGGTCCCAAGGAGTCGGGCTGATGAATAAGCCCACCATACGCAAACGGATACAGCCGCTGCTCAGTAATTACGCCACAGTTCACCAGCATGTTAACCACAATTAGGCAATCAGTGCCTCACCGATGTTAATGCCAGTCTTGAAAACAAGGGAAAATGAAGCTCTTGAGCTCTTAAAAAGGACTCCGAAATTAGAATTTACTGTAGGCTGTGTGCACTTGTGCGGATGGATTTGTGTTGTGGAAACAGCTTGACACTAAACAGAATTTTAAATTTTTATTCCCTGAATGGAAACATGAAGGAAATGAATTTGTCTATGTAATGAAGATTTTTTAGCAACCGCTCAGCTAAGTGAACTTTGATATCCTTCTCATCACTATCCACACCCATAAACATCATTATACCTTGCAAATAAATAAATAAACAAACTGACTAACATTAGATTAGAATGTTTAGTTATTAAGAAGATGTTACATTTGCTTCCGTATGTCTACACTGTTACTGCTGGAAGAAAAGCAAAGTGATTTTCTTCCTTATGCATGTCAATGAAACCTTGGAGTCTTCAATCCTCTAGCAAAAATAAAAATCATTGTATTGCAAAATACTGATTTGCATGTAACAATCAATCCTTTTTTAAAATGTCACTCACAAAGTAATGAACTTTCTGAATTCCTATGTGCTCTAATAGAATAGTGGAGCAGATACAGAATAGCACAAAGTATTAGAGTCTAGTGCATTGTCTTCCTAAAGTCATATTTCATTTAGCTTTTTGAGCGTGTGCAATGTGTCTCAGCACACTCCATATCATGGGCAATGACCTTGGCCAGCCAGACAAAGCGAGTGTGCTCTCACCTTCTTGCCTCATTTGCCTCGGTATAGATTTCCATGAACACATTACTTTTAAACTAGAAAAAAAAAAAAAAAACTCCCACAGCCTACGGCCAATGGAAGCATAAGAAGAAAGGGACATTCAAATATCTACAGAATGTGAGACATGGTAATAAATCTGAATATCAAGCCTAAAGCAGTCACATTTTGCTAGCTTGAACAAGAATTGAAAAGTAGAACTAAAACTCAAAAAGCTGAACACATTTCCTCAATTAAACTGCTCTACAATCCAGACAACCTTTGATAGTTTGAGGCCTGAAGAGACAACTATATTACGATGAAGGATTATCAGTCAGTTCAGAGCCATAAAAGATGTTTTTTTTTTGTTTTAACACACGTTGCACTATATCAAAAAATCTTATATTATAATGTTTATGTAGACAGAAACTCCAGCATTGTTTCGCTAAGCATTATACCCTATAAAAAGTCTATCTGAGCATTATACCCTATCTAAAAAGTCTAAATAACTTCTAAATAATTTCTAACATTTCTAAAGAAATTCAGTGATGTCCTTTTTTTTATTAAGCAACACAATATTCTCTGCCAGTGAGAATACCTTGCTGTTGCCAGAGTGCACTCAATCCAAATCAGCGAGGCATGCAGCCGTGGTTTTCCGTGATATCTGGGCCTGTATGCCTACCTTCCCAAGCTAAAATGGTAAAACAAAATGATAGACTATCCTTCACCACTTCGTAACCTGCATTTTCATATCAAGAATGAAATAAAAACTAGAATACAAAGCTCGATGGCCAGCACTGAGCAGAATTAACAGTCAACATTATGTATCATCAATAACCAAGTCTCTTTTTTTGTCCGAGGCATACACAGAAAAACCAACAGAAATGATTAAAGGACACTGTACATGTATCGTGTTGCTGGGAAAAGCTGAGGCAGTCAGATAGCTTACTGGCTAGTGTGTATGAGTCTTGCATCCAATTTCTATCTACCTCCTGCATATCCCGGGATGTCTAAAATGAATGCATTGGAAGATATGCAGGCTTCAGATTGGGGAGAAAAACTACACATGTAGGCAACACACAGGATTTCTGCTCTTAACTATATTTATTTAAAAAAAAATTACTTTCATGTCTTTTCTGAACGTACTGCATGTTCATACTGCATCGTATTTGTGCACTATCAGTCAAAAATTATTACCTTAAAGTATTGCAAAAATTATTCAGATACACTGAGTTAAACATGAACCGAACCTGAACATAAACCAAAATGATTACATTATTTAATAAAGGAGAATGATTCTATTGATATTCTGTCTCTCCTCTTGCTTAAATAGTTCAGTTTAAACCTCATGTCATGATTATGT
The DNA here is from genome assembly GCA_022758105.1 of Pangasianodon gigas. Lineage (NCBI taxonomy): Eukaryota > Metazoa > Chordata > Actinopteri > Siluriformes > Pangasiidae > Pangasianodon > Pangasianodon gigas. The sequence continues at coordinate 16,219,747 of CM040471.1, read as the reverse complement.
AAAGTTCAATGCTATGTATCAAGGGCAAATGAAACGGCCCATGAACTACTCTGGATTTATCTGTGATAAATTTGAGTTGCACGTCAAACGAAAACGAATTAAGACCTAATGAGAAGAAATAATGGCAGTTTGACCTCGACGTTACCCTTAAACTAGACTCTAGTGCCATCTATTGAAGAAAGCAACCTATAAATCACTTTATCTGCAAGCGCAAACTCTTCATCTCCTCCCAAACTGACGCATGCAATTCTTAGAAATGATTTACCAATTCGCCGAGGTGCGTAAAACTCCGTCATGCATGTCTATCAAATACAGTGCGTTTGCAACTGCTCTGGTTATGGCATCATATATGTCAGTGGGCATAAAAGCATCATTGTTCGCGCCTGGAATATCTGAAAACACGACATGTTCCCACGGATAATGACATGAATGCACATTTCTTCCGAAATGGAGATCTGTACATTATGATCGCAGAATGCAGCCCGAGGACGGGGGGAAATTGACACGACAGTTGACAGGGTATTTAAAAAAAAAAAAAAAAAAAAAAAAAGGAAGTGGGGGGGGCATTATTGCATGCATATGAAGGAAAAATAAAGTCGGAGCAGGTTTACCTTCTTTGAGGAAGCGCGAGTGGAGAAGGAGCACGAGGGAACAGCAGAGCGCCGCTCCTGCCAAAGCCCACGCGACCCGCACGAGCTGCATGGCGGCGGCGCAATTCTCACACACCCGGAGAGGCTTCACACAGCCAAGCGCGCTCCCATCCTTCTCCCATAGAAGCGAAAAAACAATATTAACAACAGTAACAATAATGGAAACCAATGTCAGATCCCTTCCGCGCGCTTCGGGTGAAGGAAGAGAATCCCGTTGGTCCTCAGTTGCAGAAAAGCGGTGATGTGTTATTCAAACCCGGAGGGCGTAAAATTTCCCACGGTGGGCTATTTCCCCTCCAGCTGCAGTCTGAGCTCTCTCTCTCTCTCTCTCTCTCTCTCTTTCTCTGTGCCTTAAGCACTGTGATGCACCATCATTTCGCTTTGCTGCATCCTCTCTCTCTCTCTCTCTCTCTCTCTCTCTCTCCAAACTCTCCACGCGCTTTTTACGCACGACACTGCTCTTTCCCCGACGGCGCTATTTTTTCTGTCATTAATCACGAGTTTGTCAAGCGACTTCGGCAAGAAAAACCAGGCGTCACCCCTGTGTTCTTGCTCATACTTGCGCCGTTCGGAGCGTCGCCGCTCTCGCTCGAGCGGAATTTATTAAAAAAAAAAAACACAGAAAGTGAAGTGAACGGCGCGTGCGTTCGCGCCTCGTCCGTGTCCGGGTTTGCTCCTCGCGTCTCAACAAGCGCGCGCACAGACGCGACTTTTTCTCTCCTCTCCCGTGCTGACGTCATCACGCCTCCCCATCACCATGAGTGTGGAGGCGGCGGATGCGAGCAGGAGGAACACAGCTCTGACATCTCCCAGCTAAACACGCCAGCGTTGGATTAACTCTCCCAGTGTTAACACGCACACTAGCTGAATTCACATCCACGGTGTGCAACAGAGCGCATTAACACATACAGTGCCGAATTAACACCTGAAACTCTTCCAGGGTTCAACTCCAATAGTGCTGAATTAACACATAGCCAATTAGATCTGATCGTTTTAAATTTACAGCAACGACTTAAAATGAACTCACAACTTAGTGTTGAATAACTGTTGAATTAATTCCTAGAAGGATTGAATTAACTCATGCTTAATTTATGCCTCAGAGGCAAACAAGCTTATTTTTTATTCTCCTACACATTACAAATGTCATCTTACATCTGCTTAAGTACTGGAAAAATCTGCTGATCTTTTTGGCTGCTTGTGAGCAATAAAGAAAATGTTATGTTTGTGTGCATTGAGTAAATTGTTGATGTTTATAATCGCATAAATGCATTCATTCAGAAATGTAAGGCACATGTTCCTATTTTGGATGATTATTAATCATCAACAAATTATCACCAGTTGCATAGCATACAGTATATAGTGGCTGCAAGTGTGCATCAGTTATGAGGGTATGAAAGGCATCAGGCAGTAAAATTGGCCATATCACATCCACAACAACATATTAGCTAGTTGAAACCCTGCTGCAACACAAAAGAAGTTATTTTATCATATTACAACAGCATTATTTAAATTAAATAATATATACTTTATTTACTGAAGTTGTTCAATTACATCAAAGGAAAAATTTAAAAGGAAAGGGAAAAGGCTGGCTTAAGTAGCTATGCTGCAATTTTTATTATTATTATTGCAATTATGATCACTTGTGTACCTCATTCATTCATTTATTCATTCATTCATTCATTCATTTTCAGTAACTGCTGTATCCTGGTCAGGGTTGCGATCAGTCCAAAGCCTATACCAAGAACACTGGGAATAAGGTGGAAAGTACACCCTGTATGGGACAGCAAAATGGACAGTGCATCACAAGGCACCACATGCACACACATTCACACACTCGTTTCACACTGGTTGTCAATTTAGTGTAGCCAATCTACCTATTGGAATCTTTCTGGGAGGTGGGAATATACAGGAGCACCCAGAGGAAATCCACAAGGACATCAGTGAGGCAGCAACGCTACCTGCTAAACCATCGTACCACCCTCCCTGTACATATAATCGCTGTTCTTGATTGTTCCTGATATGACTGTGCTTAGCCATAGCCATTGCAAAAGGTTCTATGTCACTTTACTCGTGTAGTTCTGCCTTACATTGCATAATTACAAATCGGTTTGTCCAAGGAGTTTACCGTTATGTCAGTTACTACAGTTGGCTGAACACTACCTCTGAGGAACACCTTCATACTCAATGATAATCTCTTATTTCCTAAACAGTATTGGCAATTTTAATGTTCGAAATATAACTCCAGTCACTGTATTGCGTAACCAACCACAAGGAAAGTTATCCACAACTTTAATTCAGGAGAAAATAAAATAACTCCTCGACGTGACTTTTGAGAGGTCACCTTACATCAAGGGTAATTTGTATCAATCACAGTCCCAGCGGTACACTAAGTCCCACCGGCATACTGAACAGAATGGCAAACTGAGCCAATCAGGAACAAACAATGCTTAACTGGGGGCAATAATATGCAAGGCTAGTGCAATAGATTCAGCACTGTCAGTGTTGTGGTTTAGGCATCTCATTTGGTAGCAATTACCAGTGTTTACAATGAGGCAATCCATGCTTAATTCCTCTACAATGGCTGGAAACACCACACTCAATCCACCTCCCTAACTCTGCGATCCATCACTCTGCCAGACAGCAATTAACGGAGACCTGTCCAGGAAGTGATGACATGGTTGGGCAAAGCGTGTTCGTCACATTAAATGTGGTGAATATATTCAGGATGCCAGTGAGCACTCTTCCTTCTTCCTTCATATGACTCACTGTGACACCTACACAAACCTGCAGCTTCAGCAATGAAGAACCTTTGCAGTGTCCTGAGGAGAAGGACCTGAGGAGAAGTATATTTCTTCTGCATAGTTTCAATTTGGAGGACAGAGTAATCCAAGACACCACGAAAGATGTCAGATGGAGTTTGTTTGATGAGAAAGACAGAAAGAAAAATAGAAATAGACATGGACAGTCAATGTTACCTTGAGAAATTCAGTGTAATCTTAGATCTCTTGCCCAGTGATAGCACATGTCTGGGTCGGTTCTTCCTTGCCAAATGTATTAGATGGCAAAAATGCAATGGGCAGTACCCCTAATGTTCCACTTTACATTTCTTTTTCCACTGACCACTGTTCAAGTTAAATGGCAAGCTTGGCAGCTGCTCTAGATGTAATTCTCCAATGAAAGCCTCTGGGAAGGTGAATGTCATGCATGGAAGCACTGCACCACAGTAACACAATAGTGTCTCAACTCTTCAGTTCCCAAACACAATACCTTAATCATGGAGATGATGAAAGAAACAACACTGCCTGAAATGAAAACAGCGTGTTGCCTTCTAAGTTGTTCTGTACTGAAATGCTGCTTTACCAGTCCTATTCATAGGTATGCTCAAGATTTTTTGAGTTTCAGTAAAACCTTTAAAGGCTTTACTTCTCTACATGTTCTCTACAGCTATTGTGAAAGACATGTTATGTATACAGAAATAAAAATAAAATCGTAATGATCACAACAATAATAAACACAATTATAGAAGTTGGAATTGTGCAGAAGATAAACGTGTGACTGCAATATTTAGGAAGCTTACAAACAGTTGATATTAATCTTAGCGGCAAAGTTGGTGGCTGTCCCAATTCAGTCAGGGAAAAGCACTCTTAGAGTCTCAGTCTAAACCAAAGACGTTTCCAGGTAGACGAAACACCCCAGAGCATAAATTTTATTTTTATCAAGGTTTAAAATGGCCAGAAGGGCTATCAGTTAAAAAACAAAGGTGGATTTCCATAATAATCAAACTTTTCTAATGTAGTAGTAATAACTTCTAAGGAGCAATGCCAGTCAATCAATGTTAGTGTGTGGTTTGTTAGCAGGTGATAGTGATAAAAATGGAGAATGTCATCATTTTTTAAAATTTATTCAGTAAATCCTGCCTGCCATTTTGACCATTCAAAGCTCTAAAGTAGACAAGCCTCTCACTGTAATTCCACTAATCTATATAAACATGTACTGTATTTCTGAAAAAAAAAAAAAAGGTTTATGCTTTTTTTTTTTTCCAAACCTTGTAACAAAAGTAAGGCTGAAGGGAGAAGTGTCCCTGGAAGTATTTAATTCAATTCAATTTGTTTGTCACAAATCAGCTTCACAGAAATCCAGATGTTAATTTGATCCCTAATGAGCAAGCCGAAGGCAACAGTAGCAAGGAAAACCTTCCTGAGACGACATGAAGCAGAAACCTCGAAAAGAGCCAGACACAAAAGTGAACCCATCCTCTTCTGGCTGATATTGAATAGTGGGATTATGTTCATGACAGTGTACAGCTGTTAAGACTAAAGGCCAACAATACTAGGTGTGTTCAAAATGGATGTTCAAAATGAGCATATTATGAACAAAAAATCCTAGATTCTGATTACAGCAGCAGTTCTTAGGTACAAATGTACAGTATCTAGGTGAGTTTATCCTCTGTAGCAATGGGGAAACTTAGGCATTAACTGTTTCAGGGACCATTCACACCATCACAAGTGCAGCTGCTTAGGTCAACCCTGGCAAAAGTACTGCATAGATCTGCTCAACTGGCAATGAGTCTGTCTATGTACTTGCTTTTGAAGCTTTTCAGCCCTTAGCTTTCCACAGAGCCCTTTCCTTTTAACATAGCTCTTTCCTTTTCACAGAGCCTGAGTATATTAGATGGATGTGGCCAAGGAGAAATCTTACCATCCTAGCCATCACCTAAATTGGGCCCAAAATTTTTACTGCAGGAGAGTGATGGGGTTTTATGCCTACTATTAGTCCTGAGGAGTGGCATGACCAGGCTTCAATTTAGAAACAAAATAGCTGAAGGAGATTTAATTGAGATTAGCAGAGAGTAGTTATTCAAAAACCTACTGTTTAAGAGTGATTTGCAAACCATAACAAAAGCCTGGTATTTTGTCAAAGCTAAATATTGAGAACCACAGTAATGATTGAAAGCACATATTAGAATGTAGACAGATCTTTACAGAATGAACATGTTTATACACCTCTGAGCTATGACGTTCTTTCACATAGAGACTGCATATTGTGTGCAATATGAATGTCCAAATAATTAAAGCCTCTAAGGAACAGATGAAAGAAAAATGAACAGATTGGACAAAACAAAAAGCTGACTAACTGTGAAATATTATTCTTTTGTTAGTTATAGCCAGAAAAAGAAATATTAAAAACAGCAAGATATGAGCGTACATTATAAATGATGAAATTCATACAGCAGAACATCAGGAGCTCATAAAACAACAGAACAGACATCATTTAATTCCAACAAACTGAGATGTGCATTCAGCACTGTTTATAGAGGTTTATTGGCCAATACAAAAAGGCTAAGATAGAGTAGCTCTTCTGAGCACTGTAGCATGAGGGGAAAATAATTTTTGAGTTCATTTGTGTACATTTTATGTAGTTCATAGACGGATAAATGGAAAGCATATATTCAACAATCCAGAAGTTTCTGAATAGGATACAGGGGTATACGAATAAAAAGGGACCGTTAATGATGGGTGGTTGTGATATAAGATGAGATGGCTAAAAATCTAATCTCTATCAATAGCTGGAAAAAGAAATATTACAGTTGAGCAATTCATTATATTGCATGGTCTAATCGATGGCATAAAGAATGATATGCGGCATATTGTTACACACACACTTAAAGGCAGACAGGTAGCTGCATTTACTTTTCTAATTTGTTCAAGTGTTTGAAGTCTGTAATATCCTACTGGGTTCAAGCCATGTTAACTCCAAATACCAAACATGGTAAACAAAAAAGCTGTAAACCCTTTGTTCAAACCAAAAATCACTGAACTTATAGTTCTGCTGTCTGTCCTTTTGTGTAATTTGTACTTTGACAGTGTTGCTTAGTATATCTACTTTTAGTTTCTCCTTCAAAGGATTTTGGGAAGAATGATGATGGAGTAAATAATGGTGTAAATAATCCACCTCGTTCTTGTAAATTACACCCATAACTATTTCACATATTTCATGTGTGGTTCTCAATCACTGCTGACGATAGTTTATGGATGTGTCAATGACACGATCTTAAAAATATCACTCCAATTGGAGATCAAATCTAACACTTGTTTGACTCTGTTTAATCACTGGACATGACTGTCACTGATAGGCGGCCATAATCTACAATCTGGGCTAGAAAGAAATCAACCATAGCCTCACTTCTTCATACCATTCTGTGTATTTCTCTTACAAGCATTGGTGGTGCTGTTGCACTTCTCCCAAATAATCCACCTTAAGACATTTTCTTAACAGCAAATACTATGATGTCAGCGTCGAAAATGATACCTTATACTGATGTCTCTTTAACCTTGAAAGACAATTGGGCTTAGCCCTGCTAGTACATTTATACCAGACGACCCTGGACCATTCTGATAATATAGTATGGAGCAGTAGTTTTCAAGTGGAATGCAACAACCATTCAACCTTTCCACATCTGTATTAAAGGATGAAATAGGGCAAGAAGATCTAAATTTAGGTTGATACTTCTCCGGCTTTTAAATCAGGCAGGTAGTGAATTGAATCAAAGTAGAACTCCCGACTGTACTGAGCCGTCAAACACATCAAAAGTCGAGTTGCAAGTCGGTAAGAGAAACTTCTTAAAGAACTCAGCTGGGAGGCTAACCAGCCCTGGAGCCTTGCTGGTTAGCATTGATTTAATTACTTCTAAGACTTCATCAAATCAGAAACTTCCAAATCTGTCGCTCAATATCTGATATTGTAGGTTTAAGAAGGATCTTTTATATTTTTGTCATCTTTGGGTTATCCAGTTGAGCCTCTGAGTTCTAAGCAGAATGTGGAAAAGTGTTGTTTATTCCTAACCGGAACAACACTGTAGTAATTACACACAGACCTGGCCAACCCCTGGAGGTAACTGGCCAGAAATGTTTAAATATTTTATAGGAAATATAACAGAGAGGCAAAACATGATTCGGATGTCTCTTAAAAGAATATCATGTTCACAAATGTCCCCAAATTGTCCTGGTATTTAACAATACAGTACTTTTATAATCACACAAGGCTAACTGAAGCTAGCTTTGTTAACCTGTGCACAATCCATACTAACTGACCTGGCTGTCAGATGTCAAAAGAAAGCAATATTCTTCACATGTTAGATTTTATCAGCCTCATCAGCAACCTCTCGTTAAGGAAGAAAAAAAAAGAAAAGCCTACTAAAGGTAATACTTGTTTTTTTTTTTTTTTACTTATGTATGTTGTAGCCCATCTGCCTCCAGGTTCAACATGTTGTGCATTCTGAGATGCTTTTCTGCTCACCACAGCAGTAAAGAGTGGTTATTTGAGTTACGGTAGCCTACTTCCTGTCAGCTTGAAACAATCCAGCCATTCTCCTCTGACCTCTCTGATCAACAAGGCGTTTCCACCCACAGAACTGTTGCTCACTGGATGTTTTTTGTCTTTCGCCCTATTTTGTATAAACTCTACAGACTGTTGTGTATGAAAAACCCAGGAGCTCAAGTTTCTGAAATAATCAAACCAACCTGCCTGGCACTAATGCTATGTTCAAAGTCACTGAGATCACATTTTTTTCCATTCTGACGTTTGATGTGAACATTGATGTGAAGTAAAGCTCTTGACACGTATCTGCATGATTTTACGTATTACACTGCCGCCACATAATTGGCTGACTGGACGACTGCATTAATGAGCATTAATTAAAGGGTTCCTAATGAAGTGGCCAGTGAGAGAGAGAGTGTGTGTGTGTGTGTGTGTGCTTTGTGTGCTCCATGTATAGGATTATGTCTGTGTCACTCAGCACACACATCATTATATTTTTCCATTTCACCTGGCAGTATCATGCTCTGACTTTGACATTATTTTCCCTCTCTTCTCTGGTCTGTCTGATAATATGGTAGATAGCATATATGTGTGTTTCGCGGCCTGTGAGCCCCTGATCGCCTTAATCCATACTGAGTCTGTAAATTTATCCGACTTTAGGCAAAGGCACACAGGAATAATGTTGGTCTATTTCAAGTAATTTATAATATATACTTTTGCAACTGACTGCCAATTTGCATTTAAAACACAGTAGATGATTCAGCTACTGATTACACATTTCAGAGTTTCCCATAAATTTATGAGACTCTATTGCCTGTGATACATCGGCACAGGATCCCAGAGGCACAGAGAGTTTAGCTTTCGCAAAGAGTGACGAGTGAGCCCGGAAATCTGACAGAAAGCTAGTTTTAAACCTACTCAGACATGGCTAGAATTCACAACAGGAGACAGTTGCTTTCAGAAAGGGGTGCAATAATTTGCCTAAAAAAAGAACAAAAATAAATAAAAAGTACAAATCCCTGGAGCATAAAAAGAGCATTAAAAGAGAAGATTTCCAAGTATCAGGATATTCACATATATTGATGAAAGACAAAGTGTGAAATATTTTGTTAGGAGCTCATCAAGCCTTAATCCTTGCTACCAACGGAACTGGAAGAAAAGCCTCTCTAAATTTGAGACATAAACACTAACCAGCATTACTGACTTCCTACGTCTATTTTTTTTTTTTAGTGACCATTTATCAGAAATGATTTTAAAACATAATGGCTTTGTAATAAAACAGCTGCTCTTCCCATTTTAAAAGAAAAATCTAAATGGAAATCGTGGTTATTCTATGAGTTTTGCAACTTTTGCTTATCACCTACTGATGGATGACAAATTAAAGGAAAAATATGAATAAATGAGCAGAAGAACCCAGAGTGCAGATGCTTCACGACAGGCATGACAGAATTAAACAATTAACATCCTACCATGCTCTGTGGTATGTATAAAAATGTCGAAATGAGCCAGTTGACCTCTATTTTAGCTCAAAATGGCAAGAGAAAAAGATCTAAGTGACTTGGAATTAGGGTTCATTATTGGGGTGTGGATAGCAGGAGCTTGGCTGTGTATAAATAGGAACAGTGACTAACGTGACATCTGCATTTAGATCTATGGGAAAAGCATCAGGAAATAAGGATGGAAATGGTCATTGAAAGCATATATATTAGAAGCAGATATTCAATGATTGTGATGCTTGAGCATTAGTATGATATGTAAGGAAAAACATAAGCGCAACAGAAGAATGTTGATGCAAAATGTGATCAGTCTATCAGCATTTACATCAATTGGCAAATGTCCTTATCCAGAGCAACTTACATTTATACAACTAAGCAGTTGAGGGTTAAAGGCCTTGCTCAAGAGCCCAGCAGTGGGATTTGAACTCACAACCTTCCAATCAGTAGCACAATGTCTGATCCACTGAGCTACCACTACCCCGGCAAGAGCACACCAGCCGCAGGATACGAGGGCTCACTGAACGCTTTGATAAGTATGAAAATGATCATGAAAATTACAAGCCATGGCCGTCACACTCATCTGGGGGATCATTTATCAACCCTGTGTACGAATAGTTGTGTGCATACATTTCTACACATAGAATGTGATTTATCAAGTTATTCTTGTGCATGATGTGTGATGTGTTCTAATTAACTCAGAAAAAAAAGTTTGTCTTTTGTTAGCAAAAATCTCATCAGCTAACTGTGTTGAATGATGTACTGTATATTCACCTTCTCAAAACAGCAAACTGTAGTTAATATTATAGATTTAACAAGCTAATATGTCTGTATGCTAACTGAACTGACTAGTATATACAGCATAACTCATTTAAAAGTAAGTAAATGCTACTCGTTTACTGTTGATGCTGGGAGCAGCCATGTTGATTTGATGTCACATGATGAACCTTCCTGACTTCCCGAGTAGGAATTCCGAGTTGTGGGGTGTTTTCTCGTTTATTCCTAGTCAAAGGTCGGAGTTATGAGTTTTAGCCAAATGCAGCATTAGACCTACTGACCATGAGTATGCAGAAACCCCTAGTGGTAGATAAGTAATGCTGACATGATTGACAATAAGTGGGATGGGAGCTCCTCAAAATCAGTTTAGCCACCATTACACAGTTTCATCTGCGTCACCTGACTGTTCTGTTCACATCAAGGTGCAGACAGGTGACACAGATGAAATGTAAAGTAAAATCATATAAAAGGTACATCTAAAGAATGATTGGGATGATGCAGATGGTGACTTATCTTGCTTTGCTTGAATATTTGGCATGTGCAGCTTTGCACAGAGAGAAACATGTTTTTAAGGACTTCTTTATGGAGAATGATCAGTCAATTTAATTTGTCTAGTGCAATTTTAGTTGGTCTCTGGCAGCAACTCGCCCCACTTTTGGAGAGGCAGCAAAACATATGCATTCATTACAATTCCAAATACAGCAGCAGAAACAACAACATATATATAATAGGGGATTTTCATGCCATCTTAGGTTTTCCAAATGTAACTAGGGCAATAGACTACACACTCATAGCCATTAAATTACCCAGATTTAAGGAATTCACAAAAATGAACAGAAAAGACTCAATTACTGTACACGTAACTTGTGACACAGTTGAGCTTCACCAAGTGGCCAGGCAGAACACATGATTCTTTCATTGTGCAGATCAGTACAGTGGGACTTCAGCATGGTGATATTAGAGATGACTGATTCATTTTATTTATTATTTATTACATAGACAGACTATTCAAAAAGTGCACCAAGCTGGCTCAGTTAGTAGAGCATGGCACTCTTATTCTCAGGATTATGGGTTTGAGCCCCATGCTGGGTGCTGACCCCAGCTACTGGGGATGCACAGGCTAGTGCACTCTCAGTGATGGTCCTAAGCCCAGATAAATGGGGAGAGTTGTATCAGGAAGGGCATCCAGCATAAAACCTGTGCCAAATCAATATGCAGACAATGGAAGGTGATCTGCTGCAGCAACCTCTAACAAGAGCAGCTGAAAGTACAACAAACTATTTGTATAATGTGCCACAAGAAAACACTTTTGTTTTGCTCTACATTGTTCAACGGTATCTTTACTTCTGTTGTTGATGAAGTTAATGTTCTTAGACATTTTAATATGCTCCATTTTGTCTGCAACAAACAATACCACAAGCAGGTTACTGGACCTTTTAAAGAGAAGCTGTTTACCATATATGGAGATTTGGGGTGTTTCTTTATGTAAATAAGTGTGACTGTGCACGAGCAGAGCAATTTAGAATGTGTGGGATATATCATCCAGTGCGTACAGCTGTGTGTGATCAGTGACAATATATTTATTCCATATTGCTGGCTCTAATTCACAGACTTCTTTGATCACTGGGAACCCTGATCTCAATCCAGTTAATCACCTGAAGGAGATTTTGGAGTGATATATTAGACAGTGTCTCCACCACCATCATTAAAACACAAAGGGAGTGACTATCGTTTGGAAGAATGGTGTTCATCCCTCAAGTACAGTTCCACAGATGTGTAGAGTCTATGACAAGGCACACTGAAGCTGACTCATTTTGGCCAAACACCTTAGTAAGACACTTTATGTTGTTTTTCTTTTTCCTTTAATTTGTCTTAGATGTTTCCTATAGGGAGATTGCTTTCCTTCATTTTCTTTAGATGCTTGATCTTTAATGAGAAAAGACTCTAGCTCACTTGATCAATATGTTCATGCCACCAGCATTCTACATTATCATCACAACAGAAATCCCTCTGTGTCTAATCTAATTGGTAAGCTAGTCATTGCTGTTATGCTCGGAGTAAAAGCATTGAAACAAAATACATGGTGCCAAAAGCAAGAATTAAATTCAACATCCAAACAGAAAGCAAGCATAAACATAAGCAAGTATTCCAACCTACTTCTACCAGCTGCACAAATATATAATCATATCGAAACCATTCTGAAGTGTCTCACATCCAACCATATTTCAGTCTAAGATATAACAGCATGGGAAACAATGACACCAGTTTTTCATTCAGCATTTTATAAATACATATATTTTGCTTTACATTTGCCACTACACATCTGTCCCAGAATTCTGAAAGCCATTTTATCAAACCCCATGTGCGTGACAAACCTCTTCATGTTGTTAGGCTTAACAAGTAGATGACAGGTCTGGAAAAGAGGTTTGATAAAGTAAACTGTACAGTGAAATACACACAGAGGCTGTTTCACATCCATCATTTCTTTTTCAATGGCAAGACAAAGATGTGGCCTGTTCTGATCCCATTTGTCAGAAATTTTCAAGTGTCATACTAGACTGAATCACTGCCTATGTAGCTACGGCTCCTGCACCACTGCTCAAATAAGTTTTTAAACAATGGTCAACTTGCCTGGATTATGGAAAAGAACAAAAAAAACAGATTGATGTGTGTATTTCAGTAAGTTCTATTGAAAGACAAATTCCACATAGGAAATGTAGGAAAATATATGACAGGATTTTGGGGTGGTAATGGTCCTCTGCTTTGTGTGGAGCTGCATCACATCACCCTGTTGTTGACCATTTTCCTATAAAACCAAGTGTTTTATTGTTTTTATGCCACAGCAATTTGCCAACAATTACAATATTTTATTAACTAAAAATAACATTGCATACTTTTTATCAATTTATAGTTACATTTAATGTTAGTTCCTGTTACCATTTACATTACTCTGTAACCTGAGGTTCCCTCAACAAGCAGTGTTTTAAGTTAATAAGACAAAAAAAAATGCAGTTTGGCATGTTACTTAGAAACCGCAGGGCCCTCCATCCTGAAAATGTAAAACTTAAAGTTACAACTGTACCTTTGACTATTACAAAGCAGTGAAAGCACAAAAGACTTCACAATATCAATGATTAGACTCATTTTTAACCCATTTACATGGACCAACCACCATACAAGTCCCTGTATAAGACACTACTATAGAAACCATAACATATTCGAAAGAGCATATTAATATAAACCTTGAAATTGACACTAATGTCAGAGCTGCTGTTAGAGAAACTTATTAAACACTTTCCGATGGTAATCCGATGGTTAAATGTGCTCATAAGCATACCCACTCAAGACAGCCCTTTTGTGTTTTGAACACTTGTGTGTTTTGATCTCTCCTAAGAGTAGTTTGAATAAAATCAAAATGGCTTATTATACAAAAATTCAGATTTCCTCCTTTTGCACAAGTTGCATCAACTCACATTAAGTAGCTCTAAATTGTGCTGAGCCTTGAGTAGTAAACAGTGGAACTATTTGTGATTTTCTTTAAATTAGTCTAAAGAGCCCAGATACAAAATAGGGACAACAGAAGGCTGTTGTATTATGTCAGCAAAAGCTAAATGTGCTCTAAATGTCTGTGGCAGAATTTGATAAGCATGCTTATTAACTGTTGCTGCCAACATTAGTGAAAGGAATAATAGCACCTCCATGGTGTTTTAATGACGGACTAAAATTCTGACAATATGGTTACTCTAACAATTGGTCTGAAAGGTTAAACACAGACAAGATGAGAAATCATAGCTTTATAATAGGCATAGAGATGGGAAATCAGCCCCAAAGAGGATGTCAGTACTTGATCCTCCACCAGACCTTTACAAATACAACTCATTTGCATTTCATTCATCTGCACATATATCAGGCCAAAAGAAAAAGTGTCTTAAAAAGCTTTAATGCATAGTCTCATTAATCAACCTCAACTCTATACAATATGCTGGCCGGTATCCCATAGGAAATTAATTCTACTTCCCTCAAATACGCCTATGTATAACCGTACGCTTTAAACTTTTGTGCTCCTTTCATCTCACTGTTTATTCAGCTCTTTAACTGTGGTGTTTAATCATCCTCAGAGTTGTAGGCCATGATTTATTATTCAATGTGCAACCTAATATTTAGCCTCAAAGCTTATTAGGGCAAAGCTTCTTGGACTAATATCTCAGCAGAGTTTGAAAATATCTGCATGGTGTTATGATGAATACAGGATGTCTTGACATGTATAATAGCAGCAGTGCACATGCTAAGCTCATTAGCTGTAATCAACATTACAATCTGTGATTATGATTGCATGCTTGCAGAAAAATAAATAAATAAAAATAAAATAAAAACATTGCACTAGTGGTTTAAGCTTTAGTCACAGAGGGCCATATTCAGAGTTGAGTTACGCACACAGTAAGGATTTAATATCAAAAGTAAGTGCTATCCAGAGTTACGCGCACACAGTGGAGTCTGCTTAAAACAGAAACATGTCTCAGGTAAGCAGGAGTCTGGGCCATTCGTGTGTGATTTTGGTTCAAGAGAGGAGCAGTATTAAGTCCAGTACCACAGTCTAAAGCTGAAATGCATGCTTTGGGCTGCAAGCACTCAAAAAGTGGAATGCAATCTGAGGCCAATATTAAACACATACATATGACAGAATTAATTAATTAATAATATACTCCACAAAAAAGTCCACTTTTTTTTTTACTCAGAGGACATCAGATGAGATCTTAATCACAGATACTGCTTATAACAAGGGCCATTTTTTTCGTGGATAAAGTTATGAATTAACTTAAAGTGAGCTGTAACTATAGCAGATGAGTGCTCAGTAAGCTTATCCTTCAGATCATCAGCATGTTTTATTTACAGGGGAGTATTCTGAATGAACAAAAACATCTGCATTTTATTATTCATTTAACAATTCGAAATAGTGAATTAAAAAGCATTAAAAGCATGATAAAATAGCCTCAACATCCCACTCACACATTATGATTTCATGACCTCAATTTAGTATCTCATGGTTACATTAAGTGTGTACAGTTAATTGTCAGAGCAATCCAATATTTGGAGTGGATCAAGTGCTATTTTATTATAAGCTTCCTAATAATGAGGGTGTAAGCCATTTTTCAATGTGGCGATTCATGCATATTGGCAGTAAAATAGTCTCCTATTAGATGTTTAATTTAAAGCTTGCCATCTTCTCATTTATATCATCGTACTAGTCTGTTTTTTTTCATTTTTAAAATGGTCTCTTGCTTTTATGCTACATTGGATTACATTTGACACCAAAGAAAAGAAAAACAAACATTTGACACCAAAGAATTTGACACCAAAGAAAAAACAAACAAGCAAAAAACACTATTTCCTTCTTCAGTCCAAACACCCGTCTCAGACGCTTCTATTCAAGAAATATCTGGCAACCTTGGAGGCTTGAATCACATGCAGATAATTTGCACAATATGAATGGCACACCCAGAAAACCACCTTAATCAGCTGCGTAACCCATCTCTGAATAAGAATAAACTTCACATAAATATCAAAATAATATTTGAACTTAATTCTCCAATTCCACTGTCTAACTGTATGATCTCACAATTGCAAGGAATGAGTCAACATATATGAAAAAATATATGACTATGTTCATACATGTGCTAAATTCCTATAAATATTCCTATGAATATTTTTTGCTGAACCTAGCTTTAAAATAAAATTGTGACCAGTCATCACTGCATATAACCTAATCAATAATCCCAGTCATTCTTATGGTGTCAGGTCAACCCAGTCTAGTGACTCCAGTTCCCAACATGCACCATGGCCTCCAAACATGGCCGCCCTGGACTCCATTTTCCACAAAACACACACACACGCTACCTCGCTCACAGTTGCAGGACTTTTGATTGTGCACACCTGCGTGCAATTACACACACACTCACATACACCCTTTAAAAGAGACTCTCAGTCCCAAGAACTTTAAGAAGTATATGCTCAAGTCCTTTGTATCTTTGACGTTACCAAGCCTGTTTACTCTCTGCCTGCTCTTTGCTGGTTTTGACCTTGACATTGTTCTTTATTTTGTGCATTTTGCCTACTCTCTTACATCCTGTGTGTTTATCGCCTGACCTCTGCTTGTCCCTGTTTTTTTTTTTATTATTCCTCTTCGTTTTTGGATTGTTTGCACAAGCTTTATTAAACACTGCCTTACCTGCAATTGCATCTGTCTCCGCTATCTTTACATGACATATGGTCATAACGCTTAACCTTCAAATTAATGTCCAGTTCTCAATTTACCAATTCCACAGATACAATTAATTCATAAAACTGTCAGCTCATTTTGTACAATTTCTATAAATGTTAGTAAAGCCTGATGTAATTTGCATGTCTAATGATGTCTGCATATAGTCATTGTCCACGAGACAGGCCAATATATAGACCTTCCATAGAAAAGCACTGAGGCAAGGGATTAAAAAGGCAAAAATCCATATTCTCTCCCTCCTGATAACCTTGCTTCTCCTACCTGCATGCAAAGCAGTTCATAGAGAGGCAGAGGAAGGGAGGGGAAAGTTTAACAGGCAAAAAAAAAAAGACAAAAAGGGGAAACATGGGGATTCAACTTATATTCATGATAAGATGGCTCCCTGCCTCCTGCATGCTGAGGACACAGTATGCATAAATGTAAACCTTTAAACAGCTTACCTTGGGAGTGGTGGGCATACAAGCACCACATGGCATTACAATCTGAGGAAAGATAAGGATTGGTCCCAAAAACCTAATCTCTGTCGCTATACACTATGCACAGTGCTGCAGGCTAAGTCATTGGCTAAAAAAAGTTTTTAAAAAAATGCCCATGTCTCCTTGTCGATCAACAAAGTGTACTGCGATGGAGGGAAAATAAGATCATGCAAATGTCGCAGTGGCAGGCTAACAAGGGATAGGAAATGGGAAGCGCTCATGTCTCTTCCATTAGCATACCCTGCAGTCACATCATGTCTCTGGGTACAATAAAAAAAAATGTTGGTATTGAAACAGTCTGGTTATTAGATTCAGCGGCCTTATATTCTCTGAGCAAATGCCAACTGTTTGTGAGGAGACAGTTGTGGCCCAGGCTGGTTATACACTTTGGATAACATGCTGTTGATTTGTAATTTCACAGTGACATTGGACAGGCCACGGCGCTGTCACTGACTCCATCACCGGCCCCGGCTGATTGACAGCCACGTTGAATTCATACCCGCACTGCTCAATTTCAATTACTCAATAAACACATTGCTTTCGGTTTAAGTTGTCAGGCCTTTGCTGGAGTGCCACTGATAAGCCATCTTCTCCCTGATGCTAAACTCTGATGGGACTCACTGAATAAACCTGTGGAAAAAAAACCCATTCAAAATGGCTCTGGTTCCCTGAAGGCATAACTCAGAATGGAAAAAAGTCCAGGTGTTTAGTTGTATCCTGTGGATCTGTATGACAGGGGAAAAAAATAATAAGAGAACCAAATTGCTGTAAGTCATGGTAGAAGTCATCCAATATATGCAAGTAGATTCATGAGAGGGGTCTGGCTGCAGGCAGGCACTCTCGATGGATGTTTATTCAACTATTATATATCCTTGGATTGACATTCCACTGTTGTTCCTGGAACATCTCATGCCAGCCTCGTGTATGCGCTGCCATGAACATCAAATCTTTTATGCTGAGAGAAGAGGAACATATGAAAAATTTGGATGCACAGGTTTTAATATTTGTCCATTGTATGTAAGATGAGATAAGGTAAGACTTTACTGATCCTGAAGGAAATGTTTTTTTTTGCCAACCTGCTTAAGACAATTCAATTTAATTCAACTCAATTTTATTTGTATAGCACTTTTAACAGACATTGTCACAAAGCAGCTTTACAGAAATCTGGATATAAGATATTAATTTAAAATTTATCCCAATGAGCAAGCCAGAGGTGATGGTGGCAATACAAATAACAATGCGTGCATTTGGCAAAATTATAGATATACAGTAAACCTATAATACACTAAATGGCCAAAAGTATGTGGACACCTGACCAATCACACCCATATATGATTGTTGAACATCCCATTCTAAAACCATAGGCATTAATATGGTGTCGTTTCCCCCTTTGCTGCTATAACAGCTTCCACTATTCTGGGAAGGCTTTCTATTAGATTTCGGAGCATGGATGTGGGGATTTGTGTTCATTCAGCCACAAGAGCATTAGTGAGGTCAGGTACTGATGTTGGGTGAGGAGGTCTGAGGTGCAGTTGGCGTTTCAGTGCATCCCAAAGGTGTTCAGTGGGGCTGAGGTCCGGGATCTGTGCAGGACACTCGAGTTCTTCCACGCCAACCTTCTTAAACCATGTCTTCATGGATCTAGGTTTGTGCACAGGGGCATTGTCATGCTAGAACAGGTTTGGGCCTCTTAGTTCCAGTGAAGGGAAATTGTAATTCTACAGCATAAAATAATCTCTTATACAATTGTGTGCTTCCACCTTTGTGGCAACAGTTTGGGGAAGAACCACATATGGGTATGATAGTCAGGTGTCCACATAGATTTAACCATACACTCTAGATCAGTAGATAAATAAATATACATGAAACAACTTTTAACCATAGTGTTATTATGTTTTTGGCTAACACTGAATGGAAGCTACCTGAAAATAAGATTAAGCTTAGCATTTTCACCTAAACTGTTGTGCATCCAGAGTGCGTATTATTTTTTTGGAGGTAAATTTAGCTTTGTTTTATAGAAATTGGGAGTGTGTTTTTATAGGAAAATAATCAACATTATTTTATGTTATAAACAGCATGTCCCAAGTCCTCCTACACCACAACAATTTGCTAATAATTACAATTTTTTAATTATTAATAAACATATTTTTATAGTTACACATCTACAAGTTAGTTCCTGTTATCACTTCTGTTATAGCAGCTATAAACAGCTGTTCTGTCACCAGCCTTTGTTTTCTGTCTCTCTTGAAGTTAATAAGACAAAAATGCAGCATTACAGAGAATCTGGTAAGCGCAAACATCCTTTGTCCTGAAGATTTTCCCAAGGTGGAAAATCTGTTACAAAAGCGCGGACACTGGAGACTCTGTCCATAAATCTTAAATAAATATCTCCTAACAAAAACCAAATTTTCTTTGTTAAATAATAACACAGTTTTGCATCCATTTTTTTATTAGCCTTAGATTAGGATATCTGCCATACAAGTCCCTGTGAATAAGCTGTAACTATAGAAAAGATAATGTATTAGCATTACTAAAAACCTTTCATTTATATTATATTACAGCTGTAACTACTATCATGCTGTTATAAAAAAATTAATCCACACCTTCAGATTTGAGATTTAAGCAGTGCTATGGTATATATAAATGCTAATTTATATTCATTGATTAATGCTATGTAAACAGTTCGTGATTTCTGAGCCAGTGTGGTAGAGAGTACATGTCTGCAGCCAGGCTCTAATAAGATTCACAGTATCATTGTTTAAAGAATGGAACAGGGTAATGTCATAGACATTCAGTGAAGTATGAAGGCAGATTTTTTTTGAGACCACAACGCAACTTATGCTTCGTATCTGTTTGTCGCTTTTAGAAATCAAATCTCAAGACTTGTAAGAGTCTCTAGCAAGCTAGGAATCTTTCAAAGCTGCCTGAATCCTGCTTTGCAATAAAGTGTCAGGGAGCATTTTGCTCGACTTATAGCTCATTTTTCCTCCCTCGTGCTTACAGTACTTCCTCTGATATCCATGGGTTAAACTGAAATAGAATGATCCAGAATGGCGGTCCGGGACCCTCAGTATCTTGGAGAGAGTAAAAATGTGAGTTTTCTGCTTGTACTTGATAAATCAATAATGTTTTATCTTTAACAAACATCGTCTAAGTTTATTGTCCACAGTGCAATCTGATGCAGCACTGGCTATGTTTGCATGCAAAGATACTCGCCAGTCTGTATGAATTTATTTCAATTGCAGATTCTGAATAAATTGTTTATATGTAGCCTAAAATGGACAGTCTGGAGACAATCTCCATTTTATATGCATGTTACCTGTAATCCACTCCAAAGTGGTGTGCACCCAGAGAATGAGGTTTAGTGTCAATATCACCATGCTAACTAGAAGCATGTGAATCCAGTCAGCATGTTCAGATTTTTAATCATGCTGCTAGTGTTTTTAATGAGTCTTAAATTATTTCCATCTCAGCATAATGTCACCAAAGTGTGATTACTGAATGGACAGGGAGAAGTAGAGTTTATGACCGCAATAAAGTTACTCAGCATTTCATAGTTGCCTGAGATTCATGAGCAAGGATTCTCTGGTTGTTGAAAATAATATATATATATATATTATATATATATATAGCTTGCTAGATATAATGCATTTACTCATCTTCTAATGTTACCAATATTAAAAGCCATTGTCTGGGAATAACTGCAATAAAGAAATAATGGTTTTAAAGGATTTTTATCCTTTTTTCTGTGTGCAAGTTCTGCATCCTCCCTGAATGTCAATATCAAAAGCTGAGCCAACTTTACTGAGGTCATGTTAGTTTGATACCAATCCAACTTTTTACCAATCATAATAAATAGAATCAAATCTGTAACATTAACTGTGTTTTCTTAAAGGGTCACTTTAAAAGAGCGTATTGTGACCCAAACAAACACATGCACAGAATGCAAGCACAGATTCTTATGAGAAAAGTAATAAGACAAAAAGGCTGTTTACATGGCTATTATTCTTCTATTTAACAGATTATTTATATGCACATCTCATTTGTGTGGGTATAAATTTCATTCAGACTGCCCTCAATAAATTTTACTCTATACAGAATGAGGTGTAGATATGAATGCTGTTTATTCCGAGTAAGCTATCAGTTGGATTATTGATGGATCATTAGGCTGCAGGTAAATGTAGCTAGTGAGAGGCAGGAATGTGAACTCTCGAAATCAAGTTGATTTTGTAAGTAACCATGACCATCTAACCAAACTTGTCATAACATATGCAATAATCTTACCTTTAATTAAGCCCTTACTGTGTCCACATTATGTGTAAAAAAATGCCTGCTTGTTGGCTTGGCGATTAGTTTAGCTAGCTAGCTAGTCCATAGTATAATCTGATCTCGCAAACCCAGATTCGATGCTAGATACGAGAAAATTGCTAGCTAAGTGAACACATTGAAATCCACCAACCAAACACAAACAGTACTCTACTGCGATGTTTAATGTGCCTACCATGTTATCCCAATCGATATGTCCCAGCTAATTTGTGGCAGTACCCCTCACCCTACTCCCCTGAGGCTGGAGTGACATTTTTCTTTTCATAACAATTCTGTAATGGTTTTTTTCTATACATGGTTTGAGATCTAATTGAAACTGCAACCTCCTCCCCAATCACTGCCACAATTTCCGCTTTAATCCCTTCTTATGCCCATTGCTCCAGTGGGCCAAGGACACAAATGGGAGCTCCTATCATCTGAGAGGTGCAGAGGAGTTAACATGTGCATCCTGTTCCCTTTATGCACTCTAAACCCACTCCCCTTATTTCTGGCTATGAGTATTCAAAGGGATGTTGGCTTGGCATGCAATAATGTTGCTTTCAAGCTGCATGATCAAGCATTAAGAGCCCAGATATGTTATGTTTTCATCTAAAGTTGACAGAAGGCCATTCCAGTGCATAATCACTTCTGTTTTTACAAAGCTATGCATTAATTTACATATTCATTGCAGTGTTTTTTTTTCTTCCATGATGTGTATATACAAATGGTCCTTCTTGGACTTGTGTCTATTTATTGATTAATTTATTTATTTATGAGCAGGAACTGTAAAAACCATTCTGGAACGTAAGGAATATGCTGATGTGTGAGGTTCCATTTGAAAAGACATTTGCATGCAGATTTGTCCTGGGTGTTCTTGTGAGGGCCAGCAGGGACAGAGCAGGGGAGAGGAGAGTCATCTCCATCTGTGCTGGGGATGCAGAATGCCTGGTGGGCGTCACACCAGCACCACCTCTGTCTTCGAGAGTGTAGAGAAAGAGCAAACACTGATCCACTTCTGATCCACGATTCATACACAAAGCTGTTCTAAAAAATGGGTGAAAAATAAAGTAACAGATATAGTGTGCGTAAGATGTGAGGTGATTTTAGCATGTCAGGCCATATTACCCAGTTTTTTAGATCTCTGAAAGAAGTATAAGTGTGCTGAATTCTGCTTTGACATTCATTGGGATTCTTAAGATTTTATCTGAAAGCAATCTTATCTGTAAATATCACTGATTGAAATGTATCCTGATGCTACAGCCAATTGTGTCGCTGGAGGAATCAAGCTTGGGCTGCTTGTGCATAAATACTATTATATACACTGCAAGAACAGAAACACATATTACCTTCCCTCCAGCTCCCTTTCTTGCCTGATCCACAGTTTATTCTTCCCTTACTCATAGGTGATGCAGGGCTGTGAACGCATAAACCCATCAGCATCAGTCAGCAGGTTTAAAGAGGGTGGTAATCTTTTTACATTTCTGGGTAATCTTCAGGTTCAGCCAGCACCTGGGCATAATTATGCTTGTAAATTAGTCTGCAAACACATTAGAGATAAAATGGAGATCATGAAGGCAGTTGTAAAAGAGCCTTGAACGATGTCTCATCTGTCAGCAGCCACTCCCTCCCTGCACTCAGCCCTCCTCTGTCATCTTCATCCTCATCGGTCTGCATGAGAGCACCTCAAATGTGTGCAGTTCTGACAGGTGAGTTAAATGATGAGAGGTAACTCCTGCAATATCCCTCCTGCAAGAGAAAGTCAAGATCATGAAGCAGCTTGCATTCAAGTTGGGCCAGCGAATAACTTTGATGAAGCTCCCCCAACATGTCAGGATGGACTTGAAGGATTCGATAAAAGCCCAGCCTGTTCTCAGCTCTCAGCTGGACTCAAAAAGGCATGTAATCAATCCTTCTGGTCTAATTTTGGAGGAGCTGGGAGGGGGTCAGCTCAAGCCCATCCTTTGAGGATTGACAGAACACATCAAGGATGCGTCCTGGTATGCCAGACTGCTCGCATTTACTCACTGTCATCCACCTCTTCACCAGCCCTTCTCCTGCTCCATGCTGGGACTTCCCAACTGCTCCTTTATCAACACAAGGACAGGTGCATCCTGGGAGGTTCACGCTGAGTGTTTATCAAAGGCCAGGGCAGTGGCATAGAGAGCTGAAGGATCAGAGGAACCCCAGAGAAGGGAATCAGTTTGACCATCTGTGGGGCCACTCCACCCTGCCACATCAAAGACCAAGGTACCAGGCAGCAAGCATGAAATCTTGTCAAGAGGAAAACTCTAATAGCCTAGCACAGCATGGCTTTGGGTGGTTGTTGGGTGCTTTTAGTAAATTCTGTTATAATGACACTGTGGATATCAGCAAGAGAGGATATTCATTAGTGCACAACAGGGAAATAACTTGAAATGTGATGTTGGAGAACAAAGATGTTTTTGCTTCAGGGTAAGACAATGATTAACTAAGAGCTAGTACATCTTATCGTATGCTGTCTGACCTAATCTGAGAGAATTCCGCAGCTTCATTAGGATTCAACAAGACAAACTCTGTTCTGCTAGCTATTTAATGCAAAAACAAAAGTCACTGCAATAAGGGTATTAAAACAAAACATGCCATTTCTTGATGGTCTCTTAGAATAACAATTCTATTGCACAAGGCCTGAAATGAGATTATTATCCTGCTTTAAATCAGGTTGAACTTTTCCACCTGACTATCTAGCATCAATATGCAAAACACATCTGGCTATTCTCGAGTCAAGCCATAAATTCTAGATATCAGTTAGCAGTATCAGTGCAGGAATGAGACAGACATGCAAACATACACAGAAATTGAAAAAAAAAAAAAGCAGATCATAAATGAGCCTTATGGCCTATATTTGTCTTTTTTGGCAATTAAATTTCCCTAAATTTTCCCTTTTGACAATTTCTGTGATAACAATTATCACTGCCATTTTAAGGTGCTCTATTGGGCACTTCTAGGACCAATTTTTAACTGAGGTTTTCAAAATTCTTTTAAGTATAGTGTCTTTTATTGATGTCTGTTAAAACAAAAAGAGACTCAGAAGGCAAAGAGGATTAGTGTGTGGCTGTGCATTTCACCAAAGGGAACTTGCTGCCTGAGGGGAATTATTCTCCTCATAGAATCCCAGAGTTAATATTTCTGACTACAGCGGTCTGTGCTAAAATTAGACAGTGCTGACTGACGCACTTTTTAGGGAAGCTCACATCATTTCAGTTAAGGCTTCACCTGTAAACAGCACCACAGCACAGCAGTCTAGCTCCTTCATTTTTTTTATGGCTAGAAAACAGCATTGTGGTCAACAGTCAGGTTCTCATTACCATTGCTGTAGCCAGGAACTAATTTCAGGGGGGATAAGGAAGTATGCTATATAAAATCCTGCCAGGTATTTTGGATGGATGTCTAAAAGTAGTAGAATAACGGTAGTAGTACTGTAGATGACATTAAAAAAACATTAAAAACAGATCCACCCTTCTTTTTCTCCTCCTGCTGTTGATCTCCAGTAATTCATCTTTCATCTGTCACCTCAGTCTCTGTGCTCAGAATGTAGCTAGCTGACTAGTAGCTTTCAAACAGAGACAGGAAAATTTCACAATCCTGATTGGTTTCATAAAATTGCAGCTGGTAACCAGTAAAATGTGATTTAAAAAACACCACTGCTGTACTGTTTACATACATGTTAAAACAGACTTGTCTTAACACCATT
This sequence comes from Pangasianodon gigas, assembly GCA_022758105.1. NCBI lineage: Eukaryota > Metazoa > Chordata > Actinopteri > Siluriformes > Pangasiidae > Pangasianodon > Pangasianodon gigas. The sequence goes on along the minus strand of CM040471.1, from coordinate 16,194,722 downwards.
TAGAGCATGCAACATATTTGCATAAATGTCTGCATATTAAACCCTGCTGATGAGGTGTTTAGGCAGCCTTCCACCTCTCAGTGCTATAAAAACCATTAGTTTTGAATAAAGTAAATCGCATGGAAAAAACAATTAGATCTATTCTAAGCATAAATAAATAACTACAAGTTTTGTGAAATTTGAATGGCCTTATTTTTGTCATGAGCATTACATAAGATTAATATCAGAGAAGCAGTCAAATGCATAATCTTAGCTAGGGCTGCATTGATACTGAAACTACTGGTATCAGCTATCGTTCTTATACCGTGTTCATTTACTTGTACTCCCAAAAATGCTCTGATACCAACATCCAATACCATGTGATACTATGCGACCTAAGCCTAGTGAATATTGTTGCACTAAAGACTAAAGACAACATTAAATGAAATCGATCTGGATGTATTTCATGATTGTTGATGGCAATCAAAACAAAGCAGATTGCAAACTGTGCTCTGTGAAAAATATCAAGAGAAGGTACTACAGCATCTTCCTACAATACAAGTAACCTGATAAAACATCTTATGATGTTTAATAAACAGTATTTTTAAAAGCGAGAATGCAAGGGCAGCCAACCTGAGCACGCAGAGCATTATCAGAGTGCGTGGTCATTATAAATGAACGCACGGTCCTGTGAATTGCACACAAAGGTATTCGCAAGTGTGAAGCAGTGAAGCAAGAGTGCACAGAAACTGTCACACATGAGAGCACTTCAGTTCAGCGAATACTGAGCGCTGAGAAGGGCCTGCACACTGCACTAATACTGATCTGCGCACTCAAGTCAAGCTCTCTATTAAAGATTAGTAAAGATACTGTAAATGCTATAATATCTTAAACATAAAACCCAGCATGAGGAGTTCATTTCTAGCAGCACACTGCAGCAGCCAACATGAACAGAGTTTAGTAAAATGTTCCAAGTAGGTTACTCATTTTGGTATCAGTATTGGTATCGAGTACCAAAAAAAATTTACTCATACTCCTAGTGAAAAAAATGGTATCATTGCTTTCCTAATCTTAACCTTTATAATTATGTAATGGGGTACTTAGGGTGCAATCCAGCCTATAGCAGTTTTCCTCAGTATACCAAAAGAGCAACTGCAAGAAAGATCCCCTTTCGAACGGCTGAAAATGTACACTCTAACTTGATTATGGCAGGCAAAGTGAGTGGGATAGAACAGGATGGCAACGCAATGGGCTTGCTGCTTCACAAGGATCCCATGGCTCCAGAAAGAAATAAAATCAGTGGCAGAAATGTCTCCTGCTACAAATCCCCAGCAAATTGAAACCACAGGGCTGTTCCTTCAGCTGCAGGCTTTACAGGTTTACAGGGTTCTAGTTGTGTTTATTTTAAAAGGTATAAAGCAAACACTATCACACCAACATAAGCAAACATGCATGGCATAGGACACTCATTTCAGTAGTTTATTTTTTTCTGAGCTGCTTTGGCCTTGAGCTGATGTAAGGTATTTTCAGTATTTTTAATATCCTCTGCACTTCTCCCCAGCTTCCACTTTACAAGAACCAATGCCATTACATAAAAAGCTATGGTGGCCCACAGGACTAGAATGTTAAAAGAGTGTGAGGATTTGATTCGGGTGGAATTATCCCAGTGAGGGTGGTTATACTGGAAAACGGATGAGGAGCAATTCAAATCCGAGTGGCTCGCTTGGAGCAACAAGGAGCAACTGGCGAGAAGGAGAGTGACCAGGGAAAGAGGCAGCGATTTCATCTTCAGCAAACGTCTTGTCATATCTCATGATCTATTCTCATTTAATTGGACTGGAGAGTTAGCATTGTTCTGTCTCAGAATGTCCTCAAAATGCAGTGTGCTCCAGTCAGGCCCAGAGGTGCCTTGGCTCCCAGTCAGTCAATTAACAGCCCTACAGTCTAAGCCTTCCTGTACACCAGCCAGTCCATGGGAAAAAAAAAAAGTCTAAACTGATCATTTCAGGGCAGGAACACACAGAACCCATTTTTCCAAGGTGATGCACCTTGGGCTCACATCCTGTGTAGGATGCATGAGGCAGAAAAATTGTAGCATAAATCTGGCCCAGCCTTCCCCACCTCCAATATGTGTTATGAAGAAGAGTTGTGATGAATTAAGAGAGAAGAAGAGGGGTAGCGCTCTTGCTCAGCTCTTTGCATGCCGTTTGGTTAAGTGGACTGTGCAAGAGCACCAGTGATGTATAACCAGGACCTTGCATTTAATTAAGCAGGCCTCCTCCACTTTTTTCCTGCAAGCGTGCATAATCATTTCATACACTGCGATATCATCTACTTAATGCGCTATTTTACCATACTGTTAAACCTGGGTAATAAATCTCATCTAGATTTTTTTTAATAGATGCAGACTGAATAATGTGTGCATTATATCAGTGGCTGAACCCTGTATTTTTTTTTTTACCACATAGAGAGAAAAAGCTTTACTGTGATCAGATCATTCACTCCCACAGGATAACATCTTTATGCCCCTCAGTGCTCCTGAGTGAATTTTTGTTTCAGTTCATTTTGCATCAGATGATGCATGTGATTCACTTCATACATCTCTACATGTGCTGCCTTAACTCACCCCAGCATATAAATATGAACTGAAAGCCTTTGGCAAAAATATCTGGAAAGAGGAATAAGGCTTCAAAGTGGTGATTGTCCTGAGATCACAAGTTCGAATCCCGATGATGGCCAGGGCCCAAGGCAGCAAAATTGTCCGTGCTTTCTGGATGGAAGGGATGGTGTTACTCTCTCCCCTGTCAATCATGGTGAGACTAGCCGATTGTGGGCGACTGTGAGCTCATATATGCAGAAGAGGGCAGGTAGCACTTTCCAAGCGTGTTACGCTGCCCTGTAATGTAGCATGAGCAGCAGTTTGGAACAATGCAGATGTTGGCTTCACGTGTTTCGTGGGGAGGAAAGTATTTGACTTCACCCGTATGATGGGGAGAGCTGTATTATGGGTGGTAAGAGCTGACATTGACAGGGTGGTGTGATGTGTTACCACCTGAAAGTTGATTATTTTTCAATAATAAAGTGTTTTATTCCTCTTATACCACAGCAATTTGCCAATTATTATCATTTTTATGTCTTAATGAATGACAGTTTTTTCATATTTTACATTTTAATGTTAGAGAACATCAGCGAACCAAGTTAGTTCCTGTTATCACTTACACTACAGCAGTTATATACAGTTGTTCCCTCACCATCCTCACCATTTTTTCTTCTGTCACAGCTATATGATAGCATAGCTTCTGAGACAGATTAAAAGCTTTGGCAAAAGTCAGTAAATGCTCTTATTTCTGTTTATTCTTAAACACATATGCCTTAATGCTGCCATTGAGTGCACTCTATTCTTCTCTGTTTCGCTTTGCAAATATGCAGGAAACATCCTTCACCTTGTTATGGAAATCACAGATTAGATACAAAAGCCTGTCAGTGGCAGCAATCAAGCCCAGAAATTCTATTTTCGTTCTCTCTCCCAAGGTCTCTGTTCATTATTTGGCTGTTCTGCTTCTTTTTTTTTTTTTCTTGCCTGGCATGACTTTACATATTAAGCAGGGCCATGGATGCAATGGCCCACAATCCTTCAATGAGAATCTTTAAAATATTCTGCAAAAGTGCCGGAGGATTTGTTAATTACCGTTCTGACATCTGTCCTCTGTGTAGGAAGGAATTATCAGAGAACAACAGCCATATTCTCTTCTCCACCTGACTAACACTGATGACAGCAGATGTCAAAACAGACTGCATTAATATTAATGATCTTGGGGTTAAAATGGAAGCCTTGCGTGTTCTTTTGCACTGCATCTCTGTCCGGATTTATTTAAAATATGTTTGGCTGCTTGCCATTTGAAATATGCTGATTATGTAGAATATTCTGCAAAATGTTTTGCAAAATTGCTAATGAAATGTTTTGGACTAATTGAGTGAATTATTGTATGAGACATAAGCATAGATAGTAAGGACAGTAATTAATGTAAAAAAATAAGGGGGGAAAAGTACTTTTCATTGCATATAAAAAGCAGCATTATGAAAAACATGGTGGATGATTCCTGCCTGAAAGACTATCCTGGCATTGACAAATGAACTAATTATATTTCCACTTATCTTTGGGTTTTGTGCTACACAATGCTAGCTGCAGGAACAGCTAAGGGTGCTGAACCTTGTCTTTATAATATCAATAACAGTTGAGATATTTGCCAACAAACATAATGGATTGATTATTGGAATTCTATCCAAACATTGCATATGTTTCCTCCAGGAAGTATCAAAAAAACACATGAACATGGTAATAATAACCAGCATATAAACCTCTAGTCACATGGCATGTTTGAAAGACATTTCAAACTTTCTGAAAGGTTTCTTTCAGTCCTTCAGATGTTGAAGAATAAACCTGCAGGACAAAGACACTGTAGCCAATGCAGTGAGATTCTATTAAATTGTGCTTGGTGTATTAATTTTCCTGGCAGTGTCATAAAACACGCTTTAACAAGATCCCTGTTGTTGTAGTATAATGAATATTTCAACCCCAATGTGCCCCTCTTATAATTCACATGTAACTGTCATTGGAGTGCTTTATCACTTATAGAGAAAGAAGGCAAGATAGACAGAGAAGTGAGAAAAAGGGGAAATAAAGAGAAAGGAAATAGGAGGGAGAAGATGTGGCAGAGAAAGGGAAGAAGGAAAGGAAGAAGGGAACAGAGATAAAGAAATGGGAAACGGAGGCTAAGAGAGAAAGGAAAGAGACAGGGATGAGGAAGAACGAGCAAAGAATTTTTAGAAAAAAAAAGCAAATTTGAGGAAAAAAAGAAAGAAGAGAGTATGAGAGAAGAAGTGAAGTGAGAAAGAAAATTGTGAGTGGGAAGGGAGAGAGAAATAGTGGACATCAGTAAAGGCAATTATATTGGCTGGAAATGCTGAAATATGTGTCCCTAGAGGGAGAAGTGGAAAAGATAAAGAAATAGCAAAAGGCACAGAAAGCAGGGGAGGAACATAAGGAATTGGGAAGTGAAGGTAAAAGTAGAAAGGATAGAAAGAGTTAAGGGAGGAGAGGGAGAGAGAGAGAAGAGAGGAAGGAAGTGGAATCACACAGGAGAATGATCAAGGGAGAGATGCAAATAGGGAGAGTGGTGGAAGAGAGGAAATAAGAAGGAGTGTGAGGGGAAAGAGAAGGAAGAGGAAAGTAAAATTAAAGACTAAGGAAAAAAAGATACAAGGGAGCAGAAAGAATGAAGAAAGGTGAGAGGGAAGAAAGAGAGGGGGAAAGAGGAGATAGAGTGAAGAAGGAGGGGAGAGCTAGAATATAAGGTAGGAGAAGATGAAAAGATGGAAAAGCAGGAGAGTGGAGCCAAACAGGCAAGAAATGGAGAAATACAAAATAAGTTTAAAAAAAAAGAAAGACAGGAGAGAGAGGAAAGATAATGAAAATAGGAGAAAGGGCAAAAGAAAATAAGGGAACCATAGAGAAGAAAGAGAGGGAAAAAGGAGAGAGGAGCAAAAGGAAGGAGAATGATGAGGGGAGCGATGGCAAAAGAAAGGAAGAATGGGTACAGTAAGGGAAGAGAAGGGCAAGAGAGGGCAAAATACAGGGAGAAGGGGTAAAGAAATTAAAGAAAAAAGAAGAGAAGAGAGAGGAAGGAGCAGAAGGAATTAGGGGGAGGAGAAAGAAAAAGTTGAAGGGAAGAAAGAGGAAAAATAAGGATGACGGAGTGGTTTTGAATAGACAGGAGTAAGAAAAAAAGAAGAAGGAAGAGAAAGAAAAGGAAGGTGGAATAAAGAGGAGCAAGAGGAAGTTAGATACAAAAATGAGGAAGGGAGAAAAGAGAAAAAAGAAGGAATGGGGAGGAATATGGAAACAGAAGGAAGGGAGAAGGAATCGAGGAGAAAAAGGGGATAGGGAAAAAAAGAATAGGGAGGATAAATAGAGGAAAAGAAAGAAGATGAAGTGCTAAGGAGAAAATAGAAAGAGAAGGAAGAAGGAATAAAGGAGAAAGAGAGAAAAGAGAAAGAAAAGAAAGACAGGAAAGAGAAGAAGGAACAGAGAGGAGGAAAAGGGAAATAGAAGGAAGAAGAAATAGAGCAGAAAAAGAGGGGAAAGAGAAGAAATAACAAATAGAGGAAAGAGAAGGAAGGAGGAATAGACAGAGGAAAATGCAAAAAGCAAAGAAGGAGGAATCGTGAGGGGGGAAGGAAGAAGAAATAAAGATAAGAATGATACAGAAAAGAGGAGAAGAGTTCAGTTGTACACACAGCTTCCTGTCAGGCTTAACAAAGCCATGTTTCACGTGTAGAAATGTATCAGGTGGAATTACACTTCTGCAGCTGAATAAATACCTTCAGGCTTCATTTCCAGCAGCTTCTCTCACAACCAGCTCCTATGATTTATGCTTTACAGCCTTTATCTCTCAGCCGCTCTTCTCTGTCTGTGCTCACACTGACGTTCTCTCCTCTGTCCACACTTCTCTGATCCATACAGCTGTGTGTGTGTGTGTTTGTGTGTGTGAGAAACAGAGTCACCCATGAACTCGAATGCACTGCGTTACACATTCATCACATCATGTGTCCAAAGCTGTGCTCAGCTTCCATGCATCACTGTGACACACACCTCAATCACTCACACACTGACGCAGAGTGGACAAAGCCGCTTAAACACCCAATTTACTGTCTGTGTGTTTGTGCGTGTGTGTATGTGTGTGCGCACACGTGAATGTACAGTAGTCCACAAACTGTTTTCATTATAGTTACTAGAAAATTCCACCATTCTTCACTAACGCAAAAAAAAATTCTTTTTGACTAAAAGCAGTAGGGGCAGTATCACACAGGACCATATTAGAAGATTGAGTAAATGTCAGGTACAGATTAAGAGACAACAATTAACTGTGTGTCAGAAGCGTAAATACATAGCAGCACAACCGTTCAAGCAATTGAAGCAAATAATTAAGATGTTTAGATACAGTGGATATAAAAAGTCTACACACCCTGTTAAAACTGCAGATGTAAAAAATGAAATCTCAGATCTTTCTCCTCCTTTACTGTGATAGAGCAACCCACAAAATTCAAGTGAAACAAATAGAAATATTTTAGAGTTAAAAAAAGAAGCTTACAACAACCTGGTTGTACAAGTGCGCACACCCTTTTATAATGGGGCATGTGACTGTGTTCAGAATTATCCAATCACATTCAAACTCATGTTCAAAACTAATTATCATACACCTGTCAGTGAAGTGATTCTGATTAACCCTAAAATAAGACCAATTGTTTCTGTAGGATTTTCTTGACATCCTATTGGTTTCAACTGACTGCTAAAGCCTTGGTCCACAAAGAGCTTCGAAAGCATGTATGGGATCTCACTATAGAAAGGTATCACTATCCTGCTGAAAGCATATTATCCTGCTGAAAGAGGCCACTGCCATTAGGGAATACCGTTGCCATGAAGGGGTGTTCTTGGTCTGCAACAATGTTTAGGTAGGTGGTACATGCCAGGACCCAAGGTTCCCCAGCAGAACATTGCCCAGAGCATCACACTGCTTCCACCAGCTTGCCTTCTTCCCAGAGTGCATCCTGGTGCCATCTCTTCCCCAGGTAAGCGAAACACACTCACCCAGCCATCCACATGATGTAAAAGAAAATAATTCACCTTGTCATGGTAACATAGTAATTGTTGTGCTGTGTATAACATGCATTGATTAGAAGCAGGATGCTAGTGTGTAAACCTGGCGTGATCCACAAATCATCTTCAGAGTCTGTAGCATGGGTCAAAACACAGGCAGGCAGCATCAAAAAGGGCAAAACCATAATCATAAATCACATAAACAGACAGAGATAAAAAAAATTGGGAAGTCTAACTACAAACAAAGGAAACACAGATCTAGGAAACAAGGAGCTAGGAAATCAATGCTCGGACTTAAGAACACTCAAAACAATGAAACACTTAAATACACAAACTAATGAGGAATGAACTGAAAATGATTGAGAACAATCATGACACAATAGGAAGATGATCTAGTTACAAGCCATGCGTGGAGACAAGACATGAATCAAAACAAAACACTTGGTTACATAAACAAAAACATAAACACAGAAGCAGCCTGTTGGCGCTGGGAGTCACAGCGCATGATGATAGGGGGAATTCGTGACACTGTGGCATAAGAGGAATAGAACATCTATTGTCAGGCCTCATCACACCACCCTTTCTATAACAGCATGTTCTATTCCTTACATAATTACTGTAACAGTTCATACTACTGTTATGGCTGGTCAAGGGTGGACAGAGTGGAGCCCAACACCCTTATGCCTGCCGCCAAAACAATATTCTGAACAATTCTGAACAAGTGAGTTGTCTTCAAGGTTAAACATATAGCAAAACCACTAACCACACCTGAAAATACAAATTATTACTCTAATATTGTTGAGTGGTTATTACCACTGACAGTTACAGGGTTTCAGGGCTGCAAATAGCCAAAGCTAGCATAGCAACAGGTGCTACTGTGAAGGGATGAGTGTCAGGTTTGGTCTGCTCAGGCGTAAGAGGAAACTTAATTTATTTATAATGGTCATAATTTATTAGTTACAGCAGTATGTCATTAAAACAGACACAATTTTATTTAGTTCTTTAAGAAACTGAAGTACACCAATCAGCCATAACATTAAAACCACTGACAGGTGAAGTGAATAACATTGATTATCTCATTACAGTGGCACCTGTCAAGGGGTGGCATATATTAGGGAGCAAGTGAACAACACATCAAAGTTGATGTGTTGGAAGCAGGAAAAATGGGCAAGCATAAGGATCTGAGTGACTTTGACAAGGGCCAAATTGTGATGGCTAGATTACTGGGTCAGAGCATTTCCAAAACAGCAGGTCTTGTGGGGTGTTCCCAATATGCAGTGGTTAGTACCTACCAAAAGTGATCCAAGAAAGGACAACTAGTGTTGCGCGAGGGGAGCGGAGGCTAGCCCGTTTGGTCCAAACCCACAGAAGAGCTACTGCTGCTTGCTGAAAAAGTTAATGCTGGTAAATGATAGAAAGGTGTTAGAACACACAGTGCATTGCAGCCTGCTGCGTATGGGGCTGCGTAGCCTCAGACCAGTCAGAGTGCCCATGCTGACCCCTGTCCACTGCCTGTCCACAGTGGGCACATGATCAGAACTGGACCATGGAGCAATGGAAGAAGGTGGCCTGGTCTGATGAATGACGTTTTCTTTTACATCATGTAGATGGCCAGGTGCGTGTGCGTTGCTTACCTGGGGAAGAGATGGCACCAGGATACCCTATGAGAAGAAGGCAAGCCGGCAGAAGCAGTGTGATGCTCTGGGCAATGTTCTGCTGGGAAACCTTGGGTCCTGGCATTCATACGGATGCTACTTTGATACGTACCACCTACCTAAACATTGTTGCAGACCAAGTACACCCGTTCATGCCAACAGTATTCCCTAATGGCAGTGGCACAAATGATCCAAGATGGCGGCGTGGCAATAGCACGCAGCGGCTGCTCCGGATCCAAAATGGTGCTATTTTTGTTCTTAGCCTGACTTTTTAACGGCACATGGAGCAACTGGTGCTCGTGTCTACCATCGCCAGACACTAATAAAATACAGAAATCATGCAACAACTGACCTACATGATGATTTGCTGGAGAAGCTACGCGATTGTGGCTTGCTGCAGGGACCAGGCCTCCAGCCCTTGGCATCACCTGCAACCGATGGCGACTTTACCAACTTGGACGAATACACTGCTTCAATGACCAGCTACATCAGCAAGTGCATAGATGATGTCACTGTCTCCAAGATCATCACCACACGCTCCAACCAGAAGCCGTGGATGACTGCAGAGGTAAGTACGCTGCTGAGGACCCGAGACTACGCCTTAAGAGCAGGTGACAAGGTGGCCCCAAGAACAGCAAGGGCCAAACTGTCCCAGGCCATCAGAGAGGCCAAGCGCGCACACACACAGGCCATCACCAACTACAGGACAACATCACCTGCCATGACAGTGGTGTTTCAAGAGGCTCGTTGTGAGGCACATCAAGACCCTGCTGCCCCCCTCACTGGACCCCCTGCAATTCGCGTATCGTTCCACATATGACACCATCACCACCACCCTCCATCTGGCCCTCACCCACCTGGACAAAAAGGACTCGTACGTTCGAATGCTGTTCATAGACTTCAGTTCAGCATTCAACACAATCATTCCTCAGCACTTCATTGGAAAGCTGAACCTGCTGGGCCTGAACACCTCCCTCTGCAACTGGATCCTGGACTTCTTGACTGGGAGACCTCAGTCAGTCTGGATCGGGAACAGCATCTCCAACACCACCACACTGAGCACTGGGGCCCCCCAGGGCTGTGTGCTCAGTCCAGTGCTGTTCACTCTGCTGACTCTGTGTAACAATGCACAGCTAGAACCACATCATCAAGTTCGCTGATGCCACGACCATGGTGGGTCTCATCAGCAAGAACGACGAGTCAGCAAATAGAGAGGAGGTGCAGCGGCTAACGGACTGGTGCAGAGCCAACAACCTGTCTATGAATGTGGACAAAACTAAAGAGATGGTTGTTGACTTCAGGAGAGCACAGAGCAACCACTCTCCGCTGAACACCGACAGCTCCTCTGTGGAGATCGTCAAGAGTATCAAATTCCTTAGTGTTCACCTGACGGAGAACATCACCTGGTCCCTCAACACCAGCTCCATAACCAAGAAAGCCCAGCAGCTTTTTGCGAAGGCTGAGGAAATCCCATCTCCCACCCCCCATCCTCACCATATTCTACAGAGGGACTCTCGAGAGCATCCTGAGCAGCTGCAGCACTGCCTGGTTTGGAAATTGCACTGACTCGGATTGCAAGACCCTGCAGCGGATAGTGAGGACAGCTGAGAAGATCATCGGGGTCTCTCTTCCCTCCATCATAGACATTTACACCACATGCTGCATCCGCAAAGCCACCAGCATTGTTGATGACCCCACGCACCCCTCACACAAACTCTTCACCCTCCTGCTGTCTGGCAAATGGTACCGAAGCATTCGGGCCCTCATGGCCAGACTGTGTAACAGTTTCTTCCCCCAAGCCACCAGACTCCTCAATACTCAGAGACTGGACTGACACACACACACACACACACACACACATACATACACCCTCATACTCAACAGAATAACACCCCACTCCCTTTGCAATTTTTGCACATTTCTGTATTTACTACCTACATTTTTTGCTGCTACTGTATTTAAAAACATTGTCATTATTATACTCTCTACCTGACTGCTACCCCAATAACTGCTGTCTATATATAGTATAAGCATATCTGCCAAATACTGTCATAGTATGTTATGTTTACATTCACAGCAGTTTATTATATTGTTATTCTTTTGCACTACTGTTATATCTGACACTTTCATACTAGAACTGTGTACTGGTCGGCGCTGCACTGTCTCTTACTGTGCCTATTGTCCTTTTTTAGAAGTTATTGTACTGTCTTAGTTATTATACTGTTTTAGTAGTTATTGTACTGTCTTGTGCTGTTTGCACACGTTTGCACGTGCACTTTATGTAGTTATGTGTAGTCTCTTGTAGTTCTGTGTTGTTTTATGTAACACCATGGTCCTGGAGGAACCTTGTTTCATTTCACTGTGTACTATCTAGCTGTATATGGTCAAAATGACAATAAAGCCACTTGACTTGACTTGACTTCTCTTGAAGAACCCAGAAAGTGCAGTCCCCTGTCCTAAAGAGTCTCCCATGGTGGAAAAATGTACTGACTGTTACAAATCACTGACATCCGAGACTCCATTCATAAATGTATAATGTTTAAATGTATAAATGTCTCCTTAGAGAAGGATTATACCTCTTTCTTTGTTTAATAACAGCATGTTTTTAATTAAGTTATTATTATGTTTAGGTTATGAGGCTCACACAAGTCCCTGTGAATGAGCTGTTACTATAGAAACAATAACATATTAGAATAAGTGTTAATATAAACCTGTGTCTTGCTTGCAGTTGGAGCTACTGTCAAAACACCTTCTCAGCAAACAGATTACAGAAATCGACAGTGCTGTGGTATAAAACATATTAAGTAAGTTTAAAAGCACCTGGCAAAATAGTTTCAAATGTAAAAAATGTACTAATAAACATTTACCCATTTTAGATTAAAAAATATGGATTTTCAACTACAACTTAATTATAATGAAAAGCTACAAACCCTCCTTTTCTGTCTGATCAGAACTGTGAGGGTGTGTCAAAACACTAGTGCTAGAAAGGTGTGTGGGAATTTTCACACAAATCACAGTAAAAAAAAAAACAATTTGGTGTATTGTTGAAATAGATGAAAATAAGGTAAGACTGCATTTTGTGTGAACTTGAATGCTACTTCCCCTGTTTAGTCTTAGTTTATTGGTTATCTTGTCTGGTTTAAAATAGTTCAAAATTAGTTTTACTATCCTCACATTTAACTGCCGACTATCATACACTGGTGACCAGATTATTAACTCTTTATGGTTGCGTGCTGAGCTTTTTAGATTAAGGATTTTTAACTATTTTTACATTTACAGTATGATATGAGATTTTGTCATACAAGCTAGAAACTGTCTTGGCTTTTCAATGTGCCCAGGCATGAATATTAAACTTTAAGTCAGGTTATTTAAATTAGAATACAGATTGCCTATCGTTTAAAGTACCATGGCCATTGTTATCTGAATCGTAGTCCATTCACTCAGCCGTTCTCTTTCCTTTTACGCTGAAAATCCGTGAGGTAAAAGTCCCCATTACCATGCATTAATGACTACACTACAAGATGCTACAAGAACTGCTAGATGCAGTTTTGCTCATGAGTGGAAAAGAAGTTACTTTAGTGTGGTTGGGCTGAAGGACAGGGTGATAGAAGCAGATGGCTAATTTTGGTTAGTACTTTGGTCAGTCAAGTTAAATGTATTCACATAGCAAATTTCACTGACTAAAGTGCTGTACATACTGTAGGTAGCTACGTCCATTTTGTTAATTAGCTTTTAAGAGAAAGCTAATAAAATAAAATAAAATAAAGTAACCTGGCATCACCTCTACCAAATATGATCCCACCCAACTCAAATTGGCCAAAACATGAAATTCAAAAATCTTTCAACTAAAAAACATGTAGTCGAACAGAAGTTTCAGCTAAAATGTAACCGTTTTTTTTTTTTTGTAGTGGGCTCAGACTCGTGGATGCAGCTGTATGAGCGTGGAGAACACAAACATGTTGAGAACCTAAAAATGGTCCTCTGAGAGGAATACTATAAAAAATAGAAACTATTAGCATTAGTTCATTGTTAAATTGCATATCAAATTAAATTTTTAGAAACTGCTATATATTTGTAATTAATTCCTGAAAATTTAGGTAAAAAAAAAACAAAAAAAACATCTAGGATCTAAGATCTAGGATGCACTCTGTAAAATCTATAAAACCATAAAACCATTATATATAAAACCATTTGAAGTCTAGACTGATTGGGTCAGACAAAATCAAAGGAAGCTACACATTTACATTTCATATGTTGATATTATTCACCTCCTGCATTTTTCCTTCTCTGAAACTCCATCTAATCATTAAAATTTTGCCCAGATTTGCACAATATCGTGGCTGGCATCTTTAATTCATGCTTGCTATGTTGTGCAATTGAGTCCAATTAAACTTACAAACAGTTTCACTTTAAAACAGCACAAATACGTTCAAAATAAGTTTGAGATACACATCAGTACAGTAACAACCCATAAAATGCATGCAGGTGATAAATAGGAATAAAATACACATTATAATTATTAAAAATTCTGTAATTCTGCAAACTTGGAGCTATGAGTTCAAAGAGCAATGCATTCTCAGAGAAAAAGTGGGACAGCTTATTACCATATTAAATTACCCAGCATGCAGAAGCAGACCTGATATACTATTTAGTTAAACCTTTTCTTGAATTATTTATTTAAAATTATTCTTATCAGTTAATCTTGATATCACTATTCTTTTAATCCTTATTAAATCTTCTTATTCTCGTTCCTAGCTTACTGTTAATGTATTTTCCACATTGCAAATGAACAAGAAATGAACAAGAGCAACAAATAAGAAAAATATCTAATTCGTTACCAACTCCAACACAAAAGAACCTTCAGTTAACTATGAATCTAAGCTCTATGCCAGGAAAGAGTGATAGAGAACAGAGACTGTTAGCAATAACAATTCCTTTTCAATGTTTCTTCTAGCACTGACATTTTTCATCCAGTGTTAAATTGTTGGCCTCTCACCTCGACAGTACAGGGTGTGTAAAGCCCACAGCGTGATTCATCTGTTATTGTCAACATTCTCTGCTCATCCCGGATGGCACTCTAATCTAAAAAAACAGATGCCTTTGTATTTCACTATTTAAAGAGCCATCACATTTATATCCTATAATCTGAATGTTGAGAGGCTGACTCTAATGAGAACATCTAAATACACACCCTACAAGCTTAATAATGCTTTACAAATGAAAGGGTATTCACTGTATAGTATTTACTGCATATTCGGACAGTGACAGAGAGAGAGAGAGAAAGAGAGAGAGAGAGAGAGAGAGAGAGAGAGAGAGAGAGAGAGAGCAACCTAATTCAATAGGTATTTGTCATTAAAAGACAGCAAGTACTTTAATGATTCCTAAGCATCTCAACAATTAAAACAAAAAGTACACAATTAAAACAACAACTACACAACAACAATTTTAAAAAGTACATTTTAAAGAAATGGAATATTAACTATTAAATGCACACCTTGATCTTCCACCAAGCTATAAACAAGTTCCTCCCTTCTAACATATTCATTGTTTCGTTTATTTATTTATTTTTTTGTGGCTCCATATCATAACATATTAAGATATTTTATGATGCATGTTATGCCTCACAATATTTGATTTAAAGCAAAACCAGTAAAAAAAAACAAACAGCTGGGTTTAATTAAAGCCTATTGTAATGTAAGTTATCACAATATCAGTACCATACTGACGGTCATACTGACCAACTCTGTTTATCAAGCAGAAGAAACAAAAAAAACAATAATCTGTGTTAGCTAAGGGATTGGCAGAATAATAGCATATAATTAATTATGCTTAGTGTTCTGTAATGTGTAGCTCAATGTGTTTGAATGAAAGAAAAAAAGAAACGAAAGATATAAAGAATGAATGGCTGGTAGGTAAAAAACATGTATTTAGCAGTTAGAAAATTAATTCCTACATGATAAGCATCAACTGAATAAATCTAGAATAGGTTTTAAACTAATGAAACCTTTACATTTAAGCCATTATTCTGTCCCTCATCTTTGCCTGCTATGTTGCTTAGCAACCAAAGCTTACCTGTGATTATCTGGGATTACCTGCTAACAGAATCACAGCCATGCTGATGTTCAGTGTAAATGCACTACTGTTCATGTGATATTGCTTAAGTTATGCATGGTGGAAGAACTGTTTCTTGAGCACTAGATTTTATCATACTGTTTTTCTTGCCGTTTTGTAAAAGCAATGACCCACGAGATGTTGTATGTTACAGTGATTTAATCATTTGCAGCTTATTGCTGTATTTTACATAACATTCTGTTAAGACTCACTGCAGATTCCATTCCAGTCATGGACCAATATTAACTCCGTCCCAACATGCACTTGCCAGGTAGCTCCATCCTTATTCGGTCGATTTTACCCTCTGACTTGAAGATGAATGTTTCTGTCTCTTTTAATGCAATATTTATTTCTTCCTCTGAAGCTCTACTCTGAAGGTTTCTTTTCCCCTGTTCCACTGTGATTTGGCTCCTACATTGCATTAGCTCACTTTATTCTCCTGACAGCCAATCAATGGACTGCACATTTCTGTCCATCTGCTTTTCTCTTTGTCTTTTTTTGCATATTTTCTTTTCATTTACGCTCCACACGTTTTCTGTTGAGCCTCGTGAGCAGGCTTGTGTTCAAGAGCCTGCAGAAATTTTCAACACTGCATGCCTTTTTTTTCAGGCAATCACATTTTTCATTAATAAAGAAGTCTTTCAAATCATTTTTGTCAGAGTGATCAAAGTCTCTGCACTAATAAGCCCTACCTATCTAGCAGGCTTGACCAACCCTTTGACACACACACACACACACATACACACACACACAGACACACATTCACCCTTATATACACACATATGATTGGAGGGACATGCACTGATTACAGTTCACAGCCTTACCTTGACGTCAACCAAGAATGAACCAAGATTGGTAGTCAATTCCAGGTCAATGAAAGGGAAGAGTGTGTGTGTGTGTGTGTTAATAGTAGCTATGCATATCACTTGCATGTGACCTTAAATTACTGCATTGTGTCCAGAATTTAACCAGCAATTACAGACCACATTAATGAAGCTTTTGCTAATAGTATAAATCCCAGACATAAAGTTTAGTTGAGCACTAGACTATTTAGTCTTTCAGTGAAAAGCCATCAGTGGAAGCCTATTTCTCCTGCAATGGCCCAAGCTCGCCATCAATATAAAAAATCACAGTAATGCACCGCTCCAAATTACCTGAGCCTCCACAATTTAGTGAAAGACGAGTAAGCTGTTGCCGTCTCCTCCTAATCCAGTGAAACCACACTTAATCGACCCCAATGAAGCTTTAAAAACTTTAACAGAGTGCAAATGAGCAGCACCCACGGGAACTCTGGCAGCGGCGGCTTAGAATGCCCAAGTAGCACTCTCACTAAATGAACAAGTGCCTCGGGAGCTGCTTTTGCCTACTGTTGCATTTCCTAAAAGATGTGAGTATCCCAATATTTCAGCACTATTTACAGTCAATTTAAGCCTGATATAACATGAAATGCAACTGTAATTAGCAGGGCTTTGATGACTTTCTTACTCTCCAGGCTAGTGTGCTGATTAGATATTCAGCATGGCCTCTTAAGCCCTAAATGTGTGACACTAAGTACAGCTTTACTGAACACTAGAGACCACATTTCTCCCTATGCTAAATAATAATCTGCTCTTCTTAATAGCTGTTTATGACTGAGCCCCGATAAGGAAACTTCTGCTTTGTAGAACATAGGGTTCTTAAACTGAAGTACGATATTTGCACCAACATATGAAATAACAGCTCAAACTTGAAGCTATTTATAGACATCAAACATCCTTCATCTTTCTCCATCAAGCTGGAGACGGACCATTGGCTGCTTGCTTTCATTAGATGTCTCCTAGGTGTGAGTGATTCCAGTTGACAGATGGAGAAACAAGCATAAGACAGCAAAAAAGAAGAGGCTTTGTCCATGACAATCGAATTTTACCTGTGCTTATTGAATTCTACCTCAGGAAAGACTTGTGGCTGTTAGTGTGTTTGCTGCACTCAGAGGCAGTGGATTTTGTGACACATAATCTAGAGTTGTGCAGTCATTTCGTCTCTGGCTGCATCAGCCCTATTCGCATTCATCATCTCCGCAAGATCAGCAGTAATTGATTGTGTGTTTTGGTGTTGCTGTGAATTCGGATAACCTCAAAGAGACTAAGCTCCACTCATATTCCACATTATGCTGACGCACGCACCCATGCATACTAAAAAGTATCTCTATATTATTTAATAATTTATAAGTCTCAACATCCATAATCATGCAACCATAGCCTGTGGCCCATCTGTGATGTGCAGAACCAGGCTTGGCATGGAACATTTCCGACCCTTATAAAGTGTTGTATGTTGTACATTCCTCCAAAGCCGTTGAAATATTCATTTGCAGTACTACTTCTGTCTAAGTAAACGCCTCATCACATGCTCACTGACCAAATCCACATTCGGGCCCCCTCTGATGAAGACAGTTGTGCCGTGGCCTCTCCTGAGTTAAGCACCCTCAGGCCAGTCTGAACATACTACAGTATGGACTACAGGGTGCTCATGTTCCGGAGGTTTAGGTGAGAACTCCAAAAAAGAGAAGCAAAGAAGCAGGGAAGTGTGTATCAGACTTTGAATACCAAATAACGCTGGCCCAGATGCTCCTCCATGCTGCCCCTGAGCTAGACTTTTTTCTCTGTTTCAATCCTTTCTTGATTCTGGGAGTGCACCGACCTGTGCGAGAAGAGCTGTGTTTGTGTGTGTATGTTTGTAGAGCACATCACATCGGGCACAGTGTTCTTTTTGCAGGGAGAAGGTTATGGATTCTGTTTGTGTGTAAATAATATCACACATAGCATTGTGATTTAATCAAAAGAACAGAAAGTGGTATGGGTATGTGCGTGTGAGTACGTATGTGTCTTTTCCTCTGACACTGCGTTATGCTTTTTGTCATAGAGGAAGCTAGAGTGTGTGTGTGTGTGTGTGTGTGTGTGTGTATCTTTTCCAGAAAAAGAGTGAGCACATTAGGAGATGTACATAACATGTCTGTCGTCCTTCAATGTTCATCTCATTTCTTGCGTCTTTCCACATTTCATCCCTCTATATCACTCTACAACCTGCTGGGCTGTTTACAGAACCCAGTTGCTAGGCTGAAGTGGTTGGATCATTTTGTTGGGTTATTTCATCTTATGTTAACCCAACCTTTTGGTTAACACAACATAATGGCTGGGTTGCCATTAGGACTGCAGCATTTGGTTTAATTCTTCTGCTGGAATATGATAAAAACAACAACAAATTTGAAACTGTTTTGTTGCTTAAACATCACAGGATACAACACAAAATTACTGAGCACTCACAACTGATAACAAGAAGCAAAGCAAACAACTGAGAGAAAATCTGTAAGTACCATAAGTACCATAAGTGGTGCAAAAACAAAACAACATTTAGTGAGCAGTAATTCCGCAGTTGAAAATGCTTGTTGATGAGAGAGGTCAGAGGACAATGACCAGACTGGTTTGAGCTGACAGGAAGTCTACAGTAACCACTCTTTACAAAAGTGATGAGCAGAAAAGCATCTCAGGACACACAACACGCCGAGCCTTGAGGCAGATGGGCTACAACAGCAGAAGACCAAACTGGGTTCTATTCATGTCAGCCAAGAACAGGACAGTTGAAGAATAGAAATCATCACCTATATATGGATAGCTAACATGTGAAAGCATAGCTAACACTTATCAGCTTGATACTGTAACATTAATCTGTTGGGCTTTTTTCTAATATGATTAGTTAGCTAGTCAAGTTACAGGTTTCCTGTCCACTTATAACAATGAGTATTGATTGCATTTTACTGCTGGCTACCAACATTACTTACTGTACATTAACCCGAGTTTGGTATGTAACGTTATCTAGCTCGCATCAGACTTTAGATAACCTCTATCACCACCAAAGTTAGCTATAGTCAGCTAAATACCAAGGCAAAACTAGTTTTAGCAGTTAAAATAGCATAATTAAAAATGCAAGCACGCTAAATAGACACCTACAAGCTCACAGCTTAGTCTATCAAGGGATTTGAGAAGACAAATGTAGCTACAAACATTAGCTATCAAATGCTTCCTCAGTTTAGGACTCAACTGTCTAACTACAACTAAAAGACAAGGGACACTCCTTTGAGAACAGTGTACACAATGAGTCAAACTGTAACCATCTCTGAAAAGTGGAAGATCTGGAGCAGCACCTGGTTTCAATTCAGTTCATTTCAACTCTGGACCTTGGTGTCATGTCAGTGTCATGATGCCCCAGGTGTGTGTTCTTGGCTCAATAGTTCATGTATTTTCATTGGTTTATCAAGTTAAAGTGCTGTTATCTATTTCAGATTGACTAGAAGACCTGTTATAAGCCAACTGTATTTATCAAATATATTTTTGAACAACGAACTAATTAAAAGGAACATTTTAAATAACCCAGTATTATCCTTGTAGAAATGAATTAGCACTATTGTTACATGTATCTCATGCCAGTTTTCCAAATCACTTGGATTGGATTTAATGACTGTAGATTAGTCTGTTGTCTTAAATTAATCTGAACATTCATGCCAATTTATCTTGCAATGTATTTTGGACTGTAATCCATGCTCAAACTGGAATTCACTTCAAAGCTTTGGCACCAAATGTTGATTGCCAATTGGTACAATTTGAGAACTGACTTGTTTTGTGATCAAATCCCAGCCATAGATAAAACTTCTGAGACAAATGTATCTTTCTGATGCATAAAGCAATTCTTCTCTTGCTTTTTTTAAATGACATTTTTCTGTAGTCAGCATAAACTGTCAAACAATCTCTTATGCCATTGTGTAAAAAAAGTTTCAAAAGTTTTTGCTTAGTGACTTTGATTTCCTCAGCTATGGAGTTAAGGCAGATTTATTTCCAGTTGCCGGATTTATACATACACGTGTTGATAACTGAAGTTCATTACCTGTCCTTGTGAGACGTCACTTTAAAACTGAAGACAATATGTCTACATAATATGCATCTAAATCAAGAATGGATGATGTAATTGCTGTATTGTTACTCTTCTGCCAAACTACCTTTGGCTTACATTGCTGCCTACTTGCAACTTGTCATATTTATGAAATTTAATCACTAAGGTTTTTGTTCTTCGCTCATCATGAAGGTCACAGTGTTCGGCACGTGGGTTCAGAACAACTGCACATCGGTTAGGATCCAGAGGAGGGAGCCAGTGCACACGATACACCAACATTTATTAACACCTCCCATCCAAATTACCAAATAATGCTGAAAATCACCGCTGTAGTCATACCTGAGATAAACAAGATGCGTGATGTAACTTTGGCTACATTCCTCTAGCACACAATGGAGCTCGAGTCTGAGTCATCAGTCATCTCACGCTCTCTTCCTTTCTCCCTGTCTCCTGCACAGAATGTTTGCTGATGCTAGGCTGATGGCATATTTATGCAGCAAAATGTTAATGTCAAGAGGCAGCTACCAGGCTAGTCACAGCTGGAAATGCTGACCTCATTTATATATTTATTCCTCTATAGGCTGCTAATGTGTGCATGCGCATATGTGTGTGCCTTATACTCATATCATGAATGATATGAATGTAACGAAAGCTTCTTCTTTTTTGTTGAATACGAATGTATCTATGGAAAACACACAGCTCTGGTGGTGAGATCTCTCATCCCAATGACTCGGTGAGAACTGATGGTGATGGTCAGAGTGCCCAGATCCCAACGATTACTATCGGAGAAGCAGAGTGGCTCACAGTGGTGCTCTGAAAACTGATTTTCCCAGTGCAACACACAGCAGGCTCCAAATAAAAAGCCGAGAGGAACGAAAGAGAATGGCAAACCAACACAGAGCGGATGTGTATTCTTCAGACTGCTGACCAGAGAAAACAGCCAGGCCATTGATTGGACACAAGTGGAGGATCAATCACCCACTGAGAGGCAAAAAGTGCAGAAATACAAAGCACTAAACAATCAGAGAGAGAAAGAGAGAGAACAAGAGCACAGATTATACACAAGCTGAGACACAATGCCACACAATCAGGCCTGAATTAGCAAAAATTAGCCAGAAATCTAATTTTTATCCTCTGCTGTTGTTGCACAAGGGGTGTGTGTGTGTGTGTGTGTGTGTCTGGTAATAAGAATGTAATTGGCTCAATTAATGCAAAAAATTACTTTTCATTGCTGGACCTGCCAATAACATAATTTTAGAAAAATTGCTTTCAATCTTAATTTTTTTGTCATAGACATCCTGGAGACCTTCTGTGGCATAAATTTTCACAAAAAAATCCCTGTGTTCTGCATTTATTAATTCCCAATATCTGTCCACTATGAGTTACAGAGTAACCAACTGAGTAGCAGCCATTTTTCTTTGTCAGACTTTGATAGCAAACCTAATATACCCATTGCTGTTAAAATGACCTCAAATATGTTCAAATATCTCAAGCTCGAATATCACCCACCCCAACTGTGACTCATATTAGAATTTATTCTTTTATTTAAAAAATGAATGACTATAAATTTGTTGTCTTTAGAGCCCAATGGTTTTATTTTCAGATCATGAACATGATGTGTTCAGTTTCTCTGCGTGCCCATGTGTGCATGTGTTAAACTATACATTTACTCCATTACTAATACGATATGATTCAATTCAGGTCAGATCCTATATGATTCAGTTCAGTTAAATTTAGCATGGATTGATGTATCCTAGTTTTGACTCTATAAGGAACTACAATATCAAATATTTCGTCACTGTCTTTATTTTGTCTGAGAATTTGTACAACATTAATTCTGTGTACCACATTAATTCAGTGTACTATTCTCTCCCCACATCTTTTCATTTTTTTAATACAGTGCTGGGATTTTTTCGCTAAAATCTTTCCAGCAGTTACAGCGTAGCCATCATGTGTCAAAATACAACATTTTCTATAACGCTATCGGCATGCATGTCCTTGCAAATAAAGTAGCCAACCAGGTAAAGAGCTCTGAAAGAAACTGCTAAAGCTAGCATTACCTGTTGGATCTTTAGCTGCAGGTAAGCTTTACCCTATGTCACCTTCATAGGTATGTAGCAAAGCTTGTGAGGCTGATGTATTTATGGCAGTGTTGCACATAACTTTTGCATATAGAAGTGGGGATTTCCCAGTGAGCTTTTGTTGAATCTGAAGTATTTTCAAACTTTTGATTTAAGCACTCCTGGGAGTGTCCATCAATTGTCATGTGCATCAATTTTCAATGCCAATATCAGTTTTAATTGTTTTTCCTTTTGCAGATTTAGGCTTGTAAGATGATGTGGCCATGTCGGAGACTGTTGGACCATTTTTCAATTCAAATCATTTTGTCTTTACACTCCTATTATACATGCATGTCTGTGTGGGTGTGAGAAAAACAGAATTAGCAGGGTTCACACTCATTTTGTACATTATGTTTCTGGACATTTTCCACGACTTACATTAGGGATGTTGTTCATGGATGTGAATCTCAGTAAGGCTCACGTTTACCACTGTCCTTATCCTTCAAGTCATTAAGACAATCCCTAAAGGGCTTTAACAGGCCCTTACTTATTGACTGAAGCACACTCACACACAAACCATTTCTCCTCAGGTTTTCCTGGACTATCATAAATGAAGTAAATATGTTACATTTAGAGACCAGTGGTGGATTAAATTTAAAATAATTATTAAGTTAAATCCCCCCAATCAAAGAACCAATCCACCAAGAATGTGATTCACCTGATAAAATAAATATATAATAAATAAATTTGGGTACGTTCTTCTGTGTAAAAGGAATTATAGAGTATAATATGTATATGTGATGCCCACTTTCAAGAAAATATGATCTAATATACCTCAGTAGCTTAACAGCACAACGTTACTCTTACTGCGACCTCACTAGCAGTCTCGAGTCCTTTTATCCTTTTTCCTCAATTTCTAAATGTTTCCAAAACTGTACAAATTTCAGGGTTTTCCAGGACAAGTGGAAGCCCTGGTTAGTATCAATAGTATTAACAGACTCTTAGAGAAAGGGTACTAAGGGTACTGTTGTGTTTCTTGTGTCTGGAGTGGTACACTGTATGTACACTTTAGTATGAATCCTTTACCTAGAGAGGTGCATGTAGTGCAACTTTAATTAAAGCTGTAACCTAAAAACTAACTGCAGTCCACTGATGTATGTTAAATTGTTTTGAAAGGTATATCATATGCACACTTCCAGGTGAAAGATACATAGTAAAGGTACAAAGGCGACAAGGGAAGGTAGAGTTTAGTAGCCTAATAAACTGAGAGAGAGAGAGAGAGAGAGAGAACTGTTAACAGAAAGCGCAACATTGATCAGCACCCGAGCGCGCGCACCCGTGACCTTACCGCAGTAGGCGATCAGGAGGCTCGCGAGCAGCAGCGCAGCCCAGAAGCTCGCGCTCATTCTCGGCCACGCGACCGCGTCCTCGCGCTCAGTCCGTCTGCGCGCCGCAGCCATGATCAACCAGAAGCCGACTTTTCTTCAGCAAAAACACGAGAAGGTAGAATGAATGAATGAATGAACGAATGAATGAATGAATGAGTGTTTCACCAGCTTTTCCCCCTCTCTGCGGGGACACGTCTCTCTCCGCAGGTAATTCCTGAGAAACACATGTCGGAAATGGACTTGTCACCTCAGTTCATGAGGCAAATCAAGAGAATACGAGACTTCTGTTCGCTTTCCTCAGGTGAAGGAAAAAAAAAAGTCTCTGAAGTGTGTAAATGTTCAAATGTAAGAGTGTAATCCAAAAACAGGTCAATTTAAAGCGTTTTAAAGAACAGTTTAGACCACAAACGTGCTCGCGAGGTGAAGATGAAATCAGATGCCGCAGCGTCGTTACCTAAAGCCGGCGGAAATACACCTGAGGGAGCGGGAGGGCTGGGAGGAAATGGCGGATTTTTCACCGCGTCTCTTCCTCAAGGATGCTGGAAAATTCAAAAATCCCGAAAGCGAATCATTAACCGAGTCCAGACAGAGCTGATAAGACAGGAATAAAACACGCCGGGACGCGCCAAGGCGATGCTCAAGCTGCTGAAGGAGAGGGAAAGTACTGGAGTGTGTGTGTGTGTGTGTGTGTGTGTGTGTGCAAAACGCAGGAATGTAGCGCGCGCGCAGCGGTTCGTGCGCACCCTGACAGAAAAGCGCGCGAACAGAAGGAGAGTTTATTAAAACTACACTTCCGCCGCCACGTTTCCACGTTTCCGGCTCCCACTGGTGTAAAGAAAGTGATAAAACTAAGCGTTTGACGCAGTTTCCTCCTACGTTTTCCAACGACTTGTTTCGACGGCGTGTGTCTGTGTGTGTGTGTGTTTTCAGCAAATAAGGGCGCCTGGACCCCACCCCTTTCAAAAATGAACTCTAAAAAAGATCCACATGTGCTAGTTAGGGATTTTCCAAAAAGATTTAGGGTTTCCAAAAATAAATTTGTCATGAGGCTGTAGCCTTCATGCAGCAGCGGTCATCAACTGGTGGCCCGTGGTCCAGATGTGGACTCGATGTGGACTCACAAAATATTCATCGGACCAAACGGACACTGTAGCAGAGCTGATCAATATATGGAGGAAAAAAAAATCCATAGTTCAGCATCTCTAGCACAAACCAGTTTGGTTTTCTATTAGGTTTATCCAATCACACGTGTTTATGTAAATCATTTAGCTTAAGGCAGCTCATTGGACCAGAGACTAGCTACAGAGCTGTGGACATGAGATCAGAAAGGGGTGAGTTTTCACAGATGGTTTTCACAGAGTTATCATTTTTTCATTAGCAAACTGATGACATGGCCTATGTATATATATAAAGAAAACTGACAATGGAAACAGAATATTTAAAGATGAATGGACAATGATGTATCAGTTTATTCTCCACATATCAAACTCTTATCTGTTCAGAGTCCATGGCGTTAGTCAAAAGTGGTAATGTCAAAACAAGCGCCGCGACAAAACAAAACCACTTGAAACTGTCTTATAGTCATGATGTAAACATTAAAAAGTAACTGTTGTCACCATTCAGTCATGTCATCTGCTTATGCAGATCTTTGTAAGCAAGGAATTTTATGTGATATGTATGTTAGTTCAGTAAACAAGGTATGCATAGAGTTAGAGTAACCGTAGTGTCATAAGATATAATGGTGTGTAGTAAGATGAAAACAGACAGACAGTATAATCAGACAATATAATCAGAGATAACGTCATGTGTTTTCTGATACGTATTCCGTAGAGAAAATCAATATCCTGTCCATTATGATGACTTTTTTCATTATTTGTCACTGAATTTTTTTTACATGGATATGTAATCCTTTCTCTGTTCTGCATAAAGAAAAACAGCATTGCGGTATCAGGAGAATGCTGCAAGACTTCGAGGCCTCAAGAAAGTGGCTGAACATGATGCTGCATTTCAGCACCACAGCAAGTGGACAGCGCCAAAGACCATTCACACACACGTTTGTTCAATTTTACTCAACTGCTGTTGAACACATTTACAGTTTTTGCTGACTTTTCAAATGTACATTATTTCCCACACAGTATAATCACCCTTATGTTCTCAGTCATTTTGTTACATAATAGAAAGTCTAGAGTCTGAACAATGCCAGAAAGATTTTATAAGGATTAACGATACAAGCCTGTTTTAAAATAGAAAATAGTGCACAGTGAGTTAGAGAGCTCGGCTATGTGCCAGGCACATTACTGGCACCTTGCACTAACAGCACACACTCACTGCATTAATCCTGTCCAGGAGCCCTTCATATGTTTGCATTGCATCAATAACAAATCCCCAACACTGGGCATGAGAGAGTCTCATATCCAATGCAGTGTGTGTGTGTGTGTGTGTGTGTGTGTGTTTGCGGTTATTGAAATTTGCCATTGACAGACCTCTAACTTGGCAGACTTGGCAACCATTACTGTGTTGCTGTAGAATTGACTTAAATATAATTTATTCCAAAACAAGTGCCTGATCATTTTATGTGAAATAATATAATGTGCTTCCCCAAACATAACTAGACTTTTATTCATGATGATTGATTGTTGCTGGAATGCTTTTTGCGTGCAAGCCTTATTGAGGCATTGGTATTAATAGATTTTGGTATTTTCAGATGAGCTTTTTTTTTTTTGCTGAGTACGGTGACAGCACAAATGTTTTGGTCCTGGTGTATAATAGAGTCCCGAGGGATCTGTGACTCTGTTGATAATGCTCAGCATGGCATACCAGCGAAGCAGGTCTTCTTTCATATAAATAAAATAGAGTTAGAATAAAAATTACACACCAGCTGGATGTCAGGCAGAGATTTAAGGGCTTGGTAGTGGTGGTAGCTCAGTAGTTAAGGCTCTCAACTTGTAACTGGATGGTTGTGAGTTCAAATCTGAGCAATGTTGGGTCCTTGAACAAGGCTGTTAATGCTGAACTGCTTAGACCTTTGGATAAAAGCATCTTCCAAATAATAAATGTAAGTGTCTAGAGACTCCACACCACTGAGCTCTGTCCAACTTGCTGGAATTCACAACTGGCTAGCGTTCAGGCATTATAAATAATGTCCCAAATACTAGACAGATTATTGTTACTTTCTAATGTTTACTGCATCATCTTGATGGCTCAGAAACCATCAGTCTCTTCCCATAATGCACAGCAAACCTACATCACATTTACCACATGAGCTCTGAGCAGCCAGATTGTTACAAATGTACCAATCAGATGATTGTGTAATGCAATAAAGCATAAAGTTAATTTCATATGGCTCGAGGTTATATTTGTTTATCATCCATGTGCTCTGTGTGAGGCTTAGCCGAATGTTTTGATTTATGTAGATTGCTAATTATCTCATTATACTGTTTCCTTGCAGTATTTTATACAGTTACTAAATGTGTAATTGCCAGTAAAATATTCTAACTTAGCATACAGTACCAAACTTTAATATGTATTGCATTATGGGAATTTTATTCAAAAAGCACAGTAAAATACAGTATTTTTTTTAATACAGTTAATGATTGAATTGTTGACTAACAGAGCAACAAAAGTGTCAAGAAGTTGGTCAGCAGCTTAGTTTACAGGACCTGGAACTTACAGGACCACATGCACTCACAAATTGTGCTCAAATAATCTTCACCTGCTGCTACCAGTGTGGTGAAATGAAATGGTTTATTAAAGCCATCATCAGCGATATGTGACAGTGCAAGAAAGCAACATTTTATATACTTGATTATTTATACTAATATACAGTACATAGATACTTAATCGTTATAGATATGTAAGGGGAAAAACTACTCACTAAAGTGCAAATTGTCCCTATATCTGTCTGTCTGCCCTTTAAAAAAAAAACTGCCAATGCCTCAGTAATTAGTAGTAGTAATGTGGTGTAACAATAGTCTGACTAGTTTCTGAGTAAGCTAGCTTCTGAATGCTAAAATAATAGTGAGTTAGTAACATTCTCATTGTTGTTGGCTAAAAAGTTTATCCACTGCCTATAGGCACTGCAGCTTAACTTGTGATAACTTGTGGCTGTGTTTTTAATGATAATTAAAATGATAAATATAGACCCTGTATTTAAGTAGCAAAATATAAAGGGAAACTCTATCATATGTTTGCCAAATGACAGTATTGTTGGATACTAATTTAGATTAGTAATTTAGATTGTTGTACTAATCTAAAATCTTTAAATATGCAGCTTGAACTCTTATACATTACTTTTTGGGTATATGTGACTTTAGAATTGCAAAGTGACCACTGATCATTTGTTCAGGAATAAAAGTGTGAAAAAATATAAAGAAACACTGAACCTCGGCAGTTGAAGAAATGGTAATAGCAAACTGTATTAGCACAGTAGTTAATACCAGCTCAAATACAGTAAGTATGCATCTCTAGTGACAGACCACAAGGATTAATTAAAGGTAAACTGCACATATACAGTAACATACCAGAAGGGCTAATTACAGTAATCAATAAGTGACTGTAATAATCAGTGCAAGCTTGCTTGAGTAGTTAGAGTTACATGCTGTAGTGTACTGTAACAACGACTGTACAGCAAAGTTATGACATTCTCCACATTTTTCATGAACCCTTTCTTATAATATTTGTGTCTGGTATTTTCTCAATGACTGTAACTCGTTAGAATGAATCCTAAAAAAACTCAGTCACCAGCATTTGGGATAACCCCCTAGACAGTTTGTCAGCTCTTGTTTGGCTCACTTCATTCCCTCTTTGGCACTTCCTGCTCATTTATTACACACACCTGTGTCTTATTAATACTGTAAGCAGTCTCTGTATAACCCTTGTTTTGCTTGTGTTAGGACTGTTAATACATACAACATAGACTTGTTGTTTATGTATTCCAAGCTCTTTAGTACTGTATCACAGTAAAGTCAGATGCAGATGAAAATAAACAGTCTTTTTTTTTCAGGCTTTTTCGAAATCATTGTATCACTGTGTCTGAAATTGATCCCTTACTCACTTGTTCACTATGGAGATACTGAACTGAATTCAGAAAACACTGACTAGTGAGTGCTCCAGACATACATCATCATGACCCGCTGTTACAATTTGCATGTTAAAAATTACCTAGCAACATGAAACTGCAACATGCAGGAGTATTAAGCACAAATTTCAATATGAAATATCCCTAAGAATATGAATGTGAAATACTGGCTTATATCCAATGTTTCTACTCATGCAAGATTTCACAAGGAAAGGAAAAGACACAAAAATAAGGATTAATGTACTAAGTATAATGAAGAATAGTGAGATTCATAAAAAGGGTGATGTGGGAATAATGATTAGAGGGTGTGGTCAAGGCAGAAGTAGTGGAGACATGAGGAGAAGCATTTAGCACGTCCTGATTTTGCAGAGTGAGATGCGTTCCTGGGTCAACAAGGGAGGTGCTTAAGGTAAAACAGTTCAACCAATCAGAGTAATCACATGACATCATCCAGTTTGTGTGCCAGGTTTTGAGTTTCAGCCTTCAAGTCACATCTCATCAAAATCCCTCTGATCTCATTCATTTCGTGGAGGTAAGGGCATTTCTGTAAAGTGTTGCATTTTAGTTGTGTCTCTGCTCAGCATGATGTATTGATTTAATTTTCACAATGAAATAATTACTAAAGCTAACATTAGCTAAATTGCTGACTTATGGTCACAAACAGTCTGATCCCCTTCCTATTGGGGCAGGGGAGCTCCCTTAATCGTTTCGTCATCGGACTCATGGAGGTGTTTCCCCCGTGATCGTTTTACCAGATCTTTTCTCCCATTGATTTATATCACTTTTTAATTTATTCATTTAACAGATTCTTTTATCCAAATCAACTTACAAAAGAGAAACAAAGCACTTGATCCTTTCACGGATGGACTGGGATCAAAAAACAGACCGGGGCTTGCAGTATATTGGTCCATTTTGCTGTCAAACAAAAACAACAACAATAATAATAATAATAATAATAATAATAATAATAATAGTGAAATATGTTGTGTTGTCCCAGGGACACCATATGCTTGTGTTGACCCAGGGACTTAATTCCTAATAATATATCCTTATATATCAATATCCTTAATAATAATAATAATAATATTGTGTTGACTCAGGAACATCAGTTGTTAGAACAACTATCTTAGCAATAATTGGTGGCTGTTTTCTTTTTATTTCTGCCTAAGAGCATCATCCTGGGGGCACAACCCTCCACCATACCTCTCAGGTGAATGAAAGAATTAATTAATTTTGTTTTCTCCTCAGAATGTACAGAGAAATGGAAGATTGTATTAAGAAAACAGTGTTACGTGAAGAAAGACAAAGAAGAAAAAACAAAAATAGTAAACTTGATGTGCATGTCCTGAAGAAAGAAGAAAATCATGAGATGTTTGTTCAAGAAATACTTTGACAAACTTTAGAAACACAAATTCTCCAAGTCAAAAGGAGAAGGATACTATATTTTCTACTGTATATGGTCAGGGAAAGCCTTTGATGGAAGTTACAAGACCTCAGGATGTATGGCTTACACATCATTTAAGGTTAAAAATGATTGGCTCAGCCACAAAGTCATTGTACAACACACCAGCAAAGAGCACAATGGGCACAATACAACCTGTGAAAAAGAAGGACACTTGTGTCCAGATTTGGTCAAACAGATTGAACAATGGATGCCACTGGGTGTCAAGCCAGATATCATTCTGTCGGAAGCCCACAAATGGTCCAGATCTCGTGGACACACAGACTTGAACAACAGTCAGTACTTTGTTACTCCAAAGGACATTGAGAGTATTCGCACATGCTTGATACGCCGAAGCCATTAGGATAAAGATGATGCTGTTACTTCAGCCAAATTATTGACCAGTCACTGCAAGGACAGTGTCATTTTTTCAGCCTTTTTCCCCATGAGAAAGATCTTATAATTATCTTTCAGACACCCAGCATGAGAGAGAATCTACGCAGACATGGAAAGAACATTATATTTTTGGATGCTACTTATTGTGTCAAACAGTATAATTTTTCACTTTATGCACTGGCTATAAGACATGACTATGGCCATGGAGTTCCAGTCACCTTCAGAGTAACAAGCAATGAGAAAGAGGAAACATTGGAGATAACTTTACAGCAATTAAGGATTGTATTTCCTACTGCACCAAGGTTTGTATTTTGTAGGTTTAAGTTCATTTAAATTGACATACATTTAGTATTATTTGACTGGCCCCACAGAGGTCATTTTGGCTAAATTGTTTATTCATGCTTCTGTTATGCTATTTTGTTTCCTCCTAGGTGCTTTATGGTGGACAAAGATATGTGTGAGATGAATGCCTTGCGGAAAATCATCCCATAGTTAGATATCCTGCTGTGTGGGTATCATGTTATGCAAGTATATACATTTTCTGCATTATCTTTGTATATTCTAACATTTGAATAAGGTATTTGAATAATGTACATTTGAATAATGTAAGTTATTTGATGTCTCTGTTTTCAGGCTGTTGTCTGTTGGCTTTCAAAGACTTTGGAGTCAGTGGATCATCAAACACTGATGTTAGGACAGAATTAATTTCCTTTATCAAAAAGATGAAGCTTTGTGCAACAGTATGTAAAATTAACAATTCAATTTTGTTTTCTTCATTCTACTATTACTATTACTATTACTATATAACTAATTAATTATTTCAGGAAAACATTATATCAAATACGGACAATTAAATAATCAGTTACAATTTTTCATTTTGAAAAAATAATGACATAATTTTGAGTCAACTGCTGAGCAATTCCTTAAGAGGTTTGAAGATTTCCCAGCTCTTTGCTCCTACTTCAAGGATCACTGGCTGAAAATAGGACATGCATGGTCTGACTTTGGACGATGCTACAACCATGCTGGCTCTGATACAAACAATCTTGTTGAAAGGTAATATTTGCCTCAAGCATTAAACGTTTGCAACTTGATTAGGAATTAACAATGTAAATTAATGTAGTAGAATCACAAGCATTTGGAATTTGGTTATCAATATCAAAAATCAGACTAACACATTAAAACATCTCTCTATTGTTTTTCTTTTGTTTTTGCTTTTCCAATTAGATTTTTCCATCACCTAAAGTATCAGTTTTTGGGTGGCATTAGGAACCATAGACTGGAAGACCTTATCAGCATTCTCCTCAAGAAGGCAGATGGATACTTCCAGGTCATTCATGATTTGCAGGCAGTTGGAAGAATGAAAAATGCCTCTTTGAAGTCTGGAGAAATTAATTCAGCCTCTAGATTGGTGGAAAAAGGTTGGCAGGATAGCATTCACCTTATATCCCAGGATAAAAACTTTCTGATGGACAAACTTTGTAGAATAGACCAGGGCTTTGTTATGAAATTCCATCAGAACAAAGCTCTGGTCTATTCTACAAAGTTTGTCCGTCTGAAAGTTTTTGTAGCTGCCCAATAGGAATCCGAGGACAACACCTTGTACTTATTGATTTGCTGAGTGAACATGGTTCTCAGAAGTTTCCTGCTTTGGATTTTCAAATGAATGCACATGTTAGTGTAATTAAGCAAAAGAAGCTTTACTTAATTCTGCTCTTTGACACAAAAGAGGTAGATGTGCAAAGTTTATGTAATGAGAGAATTTACCACACTTCTGCCACAACTTGCCAGTGTACCTGTTGTACATACTCTTACAATGAGAAATGTGCTTGCCAGCTCCTGGCATGTGAATTATTTGATGTCATATTAACATTAGATGTACCTACTTTATGTCAAGAAAACACTTCACTGCAGTTAAACATGAACAGTGCAGCAAACCTCTCTAAAACTGAAGTACAGAAGTTAAATGAAATACTGGAGACTGTGCAGAAATGGCAGATAATTCCTCAGCACATTAGCCAGCAAATCAAAAACCTGCATGACACAGTAACAAATGCCAGCATCAGTGGAACTACATTTCCAGCAGTAACTGTAGATTTGACAAGAAAGATAAGACCATTATTTCCACACAGACCAAAAAAACATGAAACAGAAGTATGGAAGGTATTTTAAAAGAAGACTGACTAAATGCTAAAGTGAATGCAGATATGTAAAAAACGCATGTAACACTACTTAAATTGACTGATTAAAAAATTACATGACAATATCCACAGCTTGTCATCCAAATGTACGGGTAAGGAGAGTAAAAGGTGATTCTATTCCCAGTTTTTCTCTCAGCAAGCACTGAAGAGAGCAGAGTGTATTCCTGTGAAGGTGGATAGACAGATTTGTATGTAAGGAGCAAGTTTTCTTTTTATTATTATTATTATTATTATTTTTTAAATAAAAGATTCCAGATTAGCAAGTAACTTACTTTGCAACCTCTGCCTCAGCACTGGGAACACTTGCACTCATGTCTCGGTTGACATGTTGCCCAAGCAAGGCTCTCAACTCCTCGGCTAAGTCTGTGCCCCCCTTCACTGAGGGCATTGAAGATGCTTATTTTTGTCTTGGCTTTTTTTTTTTTTTTTGTCGTTGTTCTCTGGGCTCCTCAGGGAGATCCTCTTTACAAACCTTTGGATAAAACCAATTTGTTACTATGGTATATAAATGTTCCTTTCTGTGAGGTTTAGACAGAGCAAATACAAACCCTAATCAGGCTTCTTAGCATATTGTTTGACATGTTTTCTTCCATGATCCTTCTTTTTAGCTCATCTTGAGTGACTATGTACTTTCTTTGGTGCCTGGCACTGACAGCCTTCCCAGAACCATGTAGTTTCTTCCCCAAGCCATTTCGTCCTCTTCTCTTCTCTCCTGTAAGTTTCCTTTCTCTCGACTTTCTCTTTCTCTATCCTTGGCTAGTCAATCGCCAACATTACAAGAATAATGTAGCACAGTTTAAATCCAACAAGTTCAATATCTTTAATATAACTCCCCATATTTTAAGAACATTTTTGTACCTGATTTTATATATTTTAAGAATTTCATTCATTTCATCGGGATTCTGTAATGTTCCTTAAAAAAAAAATAAAAACACCTTCTAAACTACTTCGCATTTTGTCCCTGATCTGGGCATGCCTTGAAAATGCATCTGCCAGTGTTAACCAGGATGTACAGTCAAGCTCATTGATTAGTTTTTTGGGAGGATCCTAGAGAAAAATGAATGGAAAAGTAAGTCACTTAAGGTTTCTTTTCTTTTTGGTGAAACGCATAGTGCCAAGACATAAAAAGGTACCCCCAAAAAGTTCCCAGTGCTGGCCAACATCTACCAATAAATACTACCTTCAGCACTTACATTCAGAAAGTGCTCTGCACAGAGTAACACAAATATGCTGCATTCAGAGGTGTTTCCTTGCTGTCCAGGTACCCGTACTTTTTTCTTGTGTTTTTCCACATTTCTGTTTGTTTTTGTTTGTTTCATATAGGTATACTTTATTAAACATATACCTATGTGACAGCCACATTTTATTTAACTTTGTGTTACAAGCACATACATTCATCAAAGTCCTTCTTTGTGTTCCACTGAAGAAAGAAAGCCATGTAGGTTTAAAACAAAATGAGGATGAGTAAATGATGACATTTTCATTTTGGGGTGAAGTAATATGTTTTGTATGTGATGCATTTATATTTACATTTGGGCCAATGTACAACAGAACCAACCTTCGAATGTTTTGGAACACCGCCATACTATCATTCACTTGGACAGATTGGGAGTCTAACATTAAAATGCATGGCCTAAAAACACAACACAACAGATTAAATATTGAGCAATCCTGGATTAATTATATAAATGTTTGATAAAGGACAAACATAAGCAGCATGATTTCATTGCAGAAGCAACAATGCCAACTGTTTAATTACCCAAATGGAATATAGATATCTACCTCTTTCTTTGCACCAATTTTCGCCCCTTCTGAAGTATTCCACTTCTTCATTTCCAGGGAAACACACAATGATGAGCCTACAGTGATTTCTGAAAAAAAAAAAAAAAAAAGAAACACAAATACACAATATAAATACAATAGGTTTTGATAATTGCATATAGTGTGCCATAAACAGTGCTACAATTTTAAGGGGTACAATACTTTCCTTAATTACAAACATATAAATGGACATCTAATATGTAAGGGAAAATGTACTTTCAATCAGTTTTTATCCCAAAATAAACCCCAGTAGGGGGATTAAATGAGTTTATTTTGCAATAACCAGCTGAATGTATATTATCTCACTTATTACATGGCTGCTTGACACATAAGTAAATAATTGAACAAGAAATATTGATTTGAGAATAGATTTGAAATATTTTATTACAGTTAATAATTTTATTAGACAGCGGAATGATACATGAAACATTTAAGTAGCACCGGTACAGTAGCCCAGATGACAGCTCTGATATCACTTAATCCCCAGTTGTGCAGTTGTTACTGAGAATTATGAGGCTACTAGATGGGGTGATTGACCAATCAGATTTGAGTTTTCCAGAGAACTGTGTAATCAGTAGCAATAACATCCTGTAAAGAAATAATATCAAGTTCTCACCCAAGAACATTCTCGACCATCAAAAGCCCTTACGAAAAATGTCCTCATGCTTTGTCCAGCTGATGATATCTGTAAATCCATTACAATTGCACAGATGACATGGTAAAGAAGGTTACAATTTAATTTTTAATAATATAGTTTAATATATAATTATGACAGTGCATGGCTTCTTCAAAGGAAAAGCAAGGCTAGATAGCATCTACAAATATATAAAGGGAAACTGGCTGTGTAATTCAAATTGAATTTAATGATCCATTTATCTTTCACAACATGAGTAACTCCTACCAGGTTTTTAATTTAGTGTAAAAATGCACTGGGTAGTTCAAAGATATCTGCTTTAAATGAGGCTCTAATTCATCGTGAATTGACCTAGCAAGATTTAAAAAGTAAAAAATGACTACTAAGCATATTACAATATACTGTTTTTAGATTCTTGAACAGAATTACCTCAACTGAATGTCTATGACAATGTCATCCATCCACATTCCATTATCTAATTCCATCATGTGCATCAATGGACCTTAAAGGAAAGACAAATGTTTTAGTGCACATGTTACCATTAGTGCAGTTTCTGGTTTAAAGAAGACACTAATTTTGTTATTGAGTGTTTATCCAGTTTTTGAAGTTGATGTGTTGGAAGCAGGAAAAATGGGCAAGCATAAGGATCTGAGCGACTCTGGCAAGGGCCAAATTGTGATGGCTAGACGACTGAGTCAGAGCATCTCCAAAACAGCAGGTCTTGTGGGGTGTTCCCGGGTGTTTTGGTTAGTACCTACCAAAAGTGGTCCAAGGAAGGACAATCGATGAACCAGAGACAGGGTCATGGGCGCCCAAGGCTCACTGATGGGCGTGGGGAGCAAAGGCTAGCCCATCTGGTCCGATCCCACAGAAGAGCTACTATAGCACAAACTGCTGAAAAGTTTAATGCTGGCTATGATAGAAAGGTGTCAGAACACACAGTCCATCACAGCTTGCTGAGTATGGGGCTGCGTAGCCACAGACCAGTCAGAGTGCTCATGCTGACCCCTGTCCACCACTGAAACGCCTACAATGGGCACATGAGCATCAGAACTGGACCGTGGAGCAATGGAAGAAGGTGACCTGATCTGATTAATCACATTTTCTTTTACATTATGTAGACAGCCGGGTGCGTATGTGTTGCTTACCTGTGGAAGAGATGGAATCAGGATGCACTATGGGAAGAAGGCAAGCTGGCAGAGGCAGTGTGATGCTCTGGGCAATGTTCTGCTGGGAAACATTGGGTCCTGGCATTTATCTGGATGTTACTTTGACACCTACCACCTACCTAAACATTGTTGCAGACCAAGTACACCCCTTCATGGCAATGGTATTCCCTAATGGCAGTGGCCTCTTTGAGCAGGATAATGTGCCCTGCCACACTGCAAAAATTGTTCAGGAATGGTTTGAGGAACATGACAAAGATTTCAAGGCGTTGACTTGGCCTCCAAATTCCCCAGATCTCAATCCGATTGATCATCTGTGGGATGTGCTGGACAAACAAGTCCAATCCATGGAGGCCCCACCTTGCTACTTACAGGACTTAAAGGATCTGCTGTCTTGGGTGCCAGATACCACAGCACACCTTCAGAGGTCTTGTGGAGTCCTGTTCAGAGCTGTTTTGGCAGCACAAGGGGGACCTACACAATATTAGGCAGGTGGTTTTAATGTTATGGCTGATCGGTATATTTATCTATCTACCTATTTTAATACAGCTATAGATTACTGCTTGTCTTATATTAGATATGCTATAAGGCTTTCTAATACACTTATCTGTTTAGAGATTCTGAATGAAAATTAGAGTGACTAGGTAAAGGAATGAAGTCCCTGGGTCAACACAAGCATATGATGTCCCTGGATCAACAAGACATATCTTTTTGTTATTATTATTATTATCATTATTATTATTATTACTGTTGTTGGACAGCAAAATGGACCGAAATACTGCAAGCCCCAGTCTGTTTTTTGGTCCCAGTCCATCCGCGAAAGGTTCAAGTGCTTTGTCTCGCTTTTGTAAGTCGATTTGGATAAAAGTGTCTGCTAACTGAAGAAGTGCTATAAATGAACGGGTGAAAAGATCTGGTGACACAATCACGTGGGAAATACCTCCCCCGGGTCGCCATAAGTTAGCAATTTAGCTAATGTTAGCATTAGTAATTATTTCATCGTGAAATTTAAATCAATTCATTATGCTGAGCAGGGACACATCTAAAATGCTACAGAAATGCCCTTACCTCCACCAAATGAATGAGATCAGAGGGACTTCGATGAGATGCTGAAACTCAAAAACTGGCACACAAACTGGATGATGTCACATGATTACTTTCATTGGTTGAACAATTTTACCTTAAGTATCTCCCTTGTTGACCCAGGAACGCATCTCACTCTGCAAAATCAGGACGTGCGAGCATTTATGACTGTTACTCTGGATGTTTCCCAAACACTACTGGGTGATTGGGATTCATTCTAATTAATCACAATCAACAAGAAAAATTACAAGAACTTGTGTTTGTTTAGGGGAGAAATCATATCAACGGACATACTGCCAAAGCCTGACAGAGAAGACATGGATATAAAATATTGTAAATAAATATAACCTCTACATTAAAAAAAGACTTATAGTGATATATACTGTACAAAACAACATACACTTTATTTCATTACACAATCGTTATATTTGCTTATCATTCACCAATGAGGCCTCTTCAGTGATGTAGGCTCTCAGCACCTCAAATGTTCGTTACTGTTTTACTTTTTTTAAAGCAGGCTTTAAATTTGAGACATAATCTCTGTTTTTTGAGTTGTGAGCATGTGCATGTAACGGTAATGATATTGGAATCTCTCCCTGTGTAATGACGATGCTGCATCGTCCCGGTACAAGCATATTAGCAATTCTCTGCATCCTATTACCCCTAAAGTTTCTAACAGATACAAACTGATGCAAACAAATCTTGATCTACAGAGATAGGGAGTAAAGTCAAAATTTAAATTTAAAATCAATACCTTGTTGCTCATACACAAAATCCAATTGATATTCTATCTTTTATTTCCAAACCCACTCTATTTTATGAATTAATGTGAACGTGTGGTGTAGAATTTAGTTGCTGTCCTCGTGTGTGTGTGTGTGTGTGTATAAGAAGAGGTGTGCCTGTAGCACTCTGATGCTCAGTGGTAGTGGTAGGTAATGCTATACTTAGTGGGGAGCCTCTCTTGATGTGGCGCTTTGTGATCATCTCAACATTGACCTTTCTCTTCACTCTGCCTTTAATCTTTTCTGTGCCGACTCCCTCCTCTTGATTGGTGTTGGGATTTGACTTTGAACTTCTCCAATGCCACATTTTGTCTCTGCTCACTATGTCTTTCTTTCACGTTGTGTTTCTGCTGCATCATTTTTTTGTGCACAATGTGAGACTACACATATCATGTGGAACAAAAGCCTGGGTGCATGTTGTGCTTTCATATAGCTTTTCACAACAGTGTAATCATCATCAACATACTGAAATTTTCAGTTACGCTGAAGAGATACTTAAAACCTTTAAGTAAAAGTGTTGAAAGATGTGGGTATTATGCAGTGCTTCAACAACAAATAATTTCAAACCATAACAAAGCAACTGTAGATATAGGTGTACACTCACTGTCCACTTTATTAGGAACACCTGCACATTCATGCAGTTATCCAATCAGCCAATCAGAAGCACAATGTATAAAATCATGCAGATACAGGTTCAGTTAAGGTTCACATCAAACATCAGAATGAAGAAAATGTGTGATCCTGTAACTTTGATCGTGGCATGGTTGTTGGTGCCAGATAGGCTGGTTTGAATATTTCAGAAACTGTTGATCTGGGAATTTTACACACAACAGTCTCTAGGGTTTACACAGAAATGGTGCAAAAAAAAAAAAAGTGAGCGAGTGACAGTTCTGTGAGTGGAAACACCTTGTTGATGAGAGAGGTCAGAGGAAAATGGCCAGATTGGTTTGAGCTGCCAGGCAGGATATAGTAACTCATATAATCACTCTTTACCACCACGGTGAGCAAAAAAGCATCTCACCATGCACAAATGATCAAACCTTGTGGTGGAAGGGCCACAAAAGCAGAAGACCACATCAGGTTCCACTCCTGTCAGCCAAGAACAAGAATCTGAGGGCATCATGGGCTCATTAAAACGGGACAGTTGAAGATTAGAAAAAAAATCACCTGGTCTTTTTCCAGACTTCAACTGTCCAGTTTCAGTGAGTCTGTGTCCATGATAGCCTCAAATTCTTGTTCTTGGCTGACAGGAGTGGAACTCGATGTGCTCTGCTGCTGTTGTGGCCCATCCACCTCAGGGTTTGTTGTGTTGTGCATTCTGAGATGC
Organism: Pangasianodon gigas; assembly: GCA_022758105.1. Taxonomy (NCBI): domain Eukaryota; kingdom Metazoa; phylum Chordata; class Actinopteri; order Siluriformes; family Pangasiidae; genus Pangasianodon; species Pangasianodon gigas. Next base: position 16,155,024 of record CM040471.1, on the reverse strand, counting down.
TTATTTTTATTTATTAAAGTGCTTATTTGAGTTACTATAGACTTCCTGTTAGCTCAAACCAGTCTGGTCATTCTCCTCTGCTCTCTCTCATCAACAAGGTGTTTCAGCCTGCAGACCCTCTGCTTACAGTATGTTTATTGTTTTTCGCACCATTCTTGTAAACTCTAGAGACTGTTGTGTATGAAAATCCCAGGAGATCAGCAATTTTTGAAAGACTCAAACCAGACTATATGGTTCCAACAACCATGCCACTATTAAAGTCACAAAGATCATGTTTTTCCCCCATTCTGATGTTTGATGTGAACATTAACTGAAGCTCTTCTCCTGTATTTTGCATTGCACTGCTGCCACATGATTGGCTGATTAGATAACTGTATGAATGTGCTGTTGTATAGGTGTTCGTATTAAAGTGTACGGTGAGTGTATATATATATTATATTATATATTATATAAACTATATAAAACTCCGAGCTATTCCTGAGTAGGACTTTAATTGAGTGGTAAGACAGTTAGGAAACACTTAAAGCTACTTACAAGTGAAGCAGAATCCAATCCAAGGTCAACAGGTGAGGGTTACTGTAATGAGAAGACGCTGAGATGGATGCAAACGCAGTACAGTTTTTTCTTTAATGAGGTCAGGGCAGACAAATCCAAATCAGCAGGCAATCAGAATCAATAAGCAAGCAAAGATCAGGTGTACAAACAGGACAAATTGGGCAAAGACTAGTTACAGGAATCAAGGAATCAGTCAAGGTCAAACCAGATAAACAGAATCAAGAATCAGGCTTGGTAATGTTGGGTACAACGACAAAACTGAGCATATACTTCGATCCTTCTGTCCACCGCTGAAAGTGCCTACAATGGGCAGATAAGTATCAAAACTGGACCATGGAGCAATGCAAGAAGGTGGCCTGGTTTGACGAATCACATTTTCTTTTACATCATGTGGATGGCCAGGGGTGTGTGAGTCACTTACTTGGGGAAAAGATGGCACCAGGATGCACTATGGAACATTGTTGCAGACCAAGTACACCCATTCAATGGTATTCCCTAATGGCAGTGGCCTCTTTCAGCTGGATAATGTGCTCTGCCACACTGCAAAAATTGTTCGGGAATGGTATGAGGAACATGACAAAGATTGCAAGGTGTTGACTTGGCCTCCAAATTCCCCAGATCTCAATGTTGTGTTGGAAGCAGGAAAAATGGGCAAGTGTAAGGATCTGAGTGCCCAAGGCTCACTGATGTGCGTGGTGAGCGAAGGCCTGCCTGTCTGTTCCAATCCCACAGAAGAGCTACTGTAGCACAAATTGCTGAAAAATCCGATTGAGCATCTGTGGGATGTGCTGGACAAACAAGTCTGATCCATGGAGGCCCCACCTCGTAACTTACAGGACTTAAAGGATCTGCTGCTAATGTCTTGTTGCCAGATATCACAGCACACCTTCAGAGGTCTTGCGGAGTCCATGCCTTGATGGGGCAGAGCTGTTTTGGCAGCACAACAGGGACCTACACAATACATATACACACATAAACAGCACTTGGTTTTTTATTGATTAAAAAAAATAACAACAATCTGTTCTGTAGAAGGCTTTTTCTTGAAAGCCTCTTTACAAGGAAATAAACACTTAAATTCTAACAAGATTTTTAATTCTACCCAAAGATTAGATTTTTTATTTTATTAAGTATTCAAATGTATGCATATTTAAGCCATCGGGCTTGTGTACGACTCTCATCCACTACCCCTCCCCCCAACACTGCAGACACAGTTTGCACAGTAAGAATTTCATTGTACTCTGTAACAGACTGTTTCCTGTAAATATGACAATAAACTCTTGAATCTTGAATATGTGGTTCTTCCCCAAACTGTTGCCACAAAGTTGGAACCAGACAATGGTATAGGATGTCTTTGTGTGCTGCAGCATTAAGGTTTCCTTTCACTGGAACCAAGTGGCCAAGACCATAGACATTGAACAGGTCATATGCTGCGGCATACAATTTTACTGAGCATGTCTAGATTGAATGTCAAATGTTGCCTCAAGGAGCCTCAAGCATATAACCCTGGATCTTTTTTAACAGTGCAAGAGGAAGACATGTCTGTCCATCAAACTAACAGATAAGCCCACATTTAGGTTCTCCGTAGACAAAATATAAAAAGTCTTTGCAAAGCCAGACACTTTTAGAGTTTGGGAGCATGGGCCAAAAAAACAAATGCAAGTAAATGATGTGATGGTGTCTTTTCTTGTACAAGCTAATATGGATTTACTTCAGCTGCCAGATAGCTGTTCCTGCAGGTCTGTCAGATATGCTGTGATATAATATAATAGTGTTATTTCCAGCTCTAATGGAGAAACATTATTGACATGAAAGCATGGTCCCTGATATGGGCTGAAATGTTCTGTTATTATTTTAAAAAAAAAACATTTTGAGTGCATGTGATAAAGAGAGAGAGAGAGAGAGAGAGACAGAGAGAGAGAGAGAGAGATAGTACTCGGGTCTGTTATATGTGTTAGTGTTGCTCTTCTGCTCATGTTGCTGGGTAATGTCAAAAAAACCACCATAACCATGATATCTAAATATCACTGTATATCACCTAGAATATTTAATCCATCAATTGTGCTTCATTTCAATTTTCATTGACTCAAGCTAACATCAAAAAAATGGCCATCAAGAAAATTCAGAAGATAAGTAACACATACTGTAACACTCAATAAATGCATCAGGGCATTGCAATGCTGGTTTCACAAAATGCATTGCTGTTTGGAATGAGTATGTAATTTCTGTTTGTATTGTTTTGTTTGTTTTAATAATAAAAAATAGATTAAAAACTAGCTAGTTCATTTTGCTTTTACTGAAGCTAAGAATGTAGTAACTGTCAGCCTACATCTTTCATGCTACATACCAGAAGTTCTTGCAAAAAGCTCTACCAGTCAGGAGTAGTTGCAACTGGAAAAATGTTTTAAATACTGCATGAATGAAAATGTATACTAGATGTTTGCTCTACAAAGTTTTAACAGTTTGGGTTTAACAATGTGTCCCGGGTTCGATCCTCAGGTTCTGTAATTGTTTGTGGAGTTTGCAATGGTGCGATGGTTCTTTTACAGTACAGTTAACATTAAGTTTAGGTTACATTTGTAATACTTCACCTTCTGGCTTCAGTCTGTGAAACATGTATGCAGACACTACACACACTGTATATTGTTCCCTCAAACACTATTTGTTGGTGCTTCTGAATTTTTGCAAGTGTAGGAACATTCTGAATTGGGAGCACCAGAGCTACCTGATGAAATATAATTCTGAGCCCTTGATTGACTGCTTACCCACCAATCAAGTCATGCTTTCTCAAAGAAATTATCAACGTATACAAAAATGAGCTGTTTCATCTTTAGCATATTGTTCATTTGTTTGCTTTATTTGCTTGCTGTTGTTTTTGTGAAAGCGGGTGATACATAAAAAAGGTGAAACATTGGGGAAGCCTTTGCAGAGTCCTGCAGAGGAGAAACAGTGCAGTAGTGTCACCCTATGTCATAATACTAGTTTATGCACTTACATTTTGAATAAATGTTAAAGGGGCAGACTTGAAAGCAAATTCATAGGCAGATTTTTCTTCCAAGTCTGCCCCTGAAAAAATGCTACCTAGGAGTTCTTCCAGGGTTCTTTAAGGGTCTATTGGACAATTAAGGGTTTTTAGCTTCCAAAAACTTCTGCTTGGAACCCTTGATAGGGAAACACTCTGTAGTAGGGTTATACATAGAACCTTTAAGAATGGCTGTTGAGGGACAACCAAAGAATCCTTTCAAAGCTTTCAAAGTTTTCTTTGAAAACTTTGCTTGGTGGATTTAGCAAACACAACTGTGTTAAATGAGGTAAATTTAACCCAACTAGAATAACCTTTAGTCATAAGGTAACAGTGCACTAGTGCTAAGCTTGACAAATATGGAAAGAGATTCACCAAGCTTAAAGAATGATTACTGTATTTTGGTTTGAATCTGGCCATAGACCCGATTCAGTTTAGCCTGGCCATGACATAGTTTTCTTTACTTTGCACACTGAGCATTTTCCTTGATTACTTCTCAGTAATGCTAACAGTAGTTGTGAAAACAGCTTTACTCTGAAAGCAAATTAAGACGCTGTACATCCTGCCAAAAAACAATGTAGGATTTAACTAAGAAGGACTTAGGAGCACTCCAGTGTAATCAAACATGCAATTCAAAATGGTTTTCTAACATTATTCAATGAACAATATACATTTTTTTTCATCATTTTCCCCATACCACCTTCAATTTTATGTTTCTATGTTCACTTTCAGCCACTGCTCATGTGTCCATGGGTATATGTGTGTTTGGTTTTGTATGTGTTTTATGAGGTTTTATTCATTGCTCAGGGGATGCTACATGATCAGGTCTAACAGAATTCCTAGTGAAAATCATTTCTTTGCTTTGTGTTTTGGATATCACTCTATTCACACCGGACGGAAGGTGGTTTATTATCCCACAGCATGATGGAAAGGCTCTGCTCATAAGCCTGTTTTTTATTACAAAAACTTTTAATGGGATCCAGACAATGACAATTATCTGCAGGCAATTCACTTTTTTTGAATGAGGTCCCATTAATTGCATTTACACACATTCAAATGAAGTATGTCAAATGCTTTTAGTCACCGATTCCCAAACTAATTTGCATGGTAATGAATAAATTTCTTTGGGATCTGAAATGGTCCCCAAATGCATTTGGGCTCTGGATGGAATATTATGATCATGGCATTCTTAGACATTCAATAGTTTCATTCTTTTCATATTAATGTGTTACACCATGTTGTAAAGTTGTGGTTTAAACAGAACGTACAATGACCTGCATCATGGGAACTCAATGAAATCATAATAGAAAGCATGGCACTGAAAGAAGCACTCAGAAGAGCTGTATTCATAGCTCAGTTAATAATTTTTAATCTCTTTACAATTAATAAAATAGATAGAAGCAAACAAACAGGAAACATATTACATGCTACATTCAACAATAACAGAATCTCAATGAGTGCCCAGTTTGCATTCATAAAATAGTCTGTCTGTAAGCTTTGTAAGTTGGCTTTGGGTTAAAATGCATTACCTTTTCAATATCTCAAGTCAGAAAGAAGCTTAGAGATACAGGCCCACACCCCGGGGTGGCTTTAAAAATTTCATACCAGTCATGTCATGTGTGATGAACCATAAGAGGAGACTAAATAGAAATCGCTCTAAGAGTTTCAAGAATGTATTTGTAGTATTAACTAAATAATGCAAAGAGGGAGGAGAGAGAAAAAAAAACTCAAACAATTCCAGGCTCCAGGCACAAAAAGTATAAGCTCAGCTGGGGAAACTGGGAAATAAATACCTCAGGACTTCCCAAGGAAATGGCATGTCATAGCAACATGTGGGTTATCTGTGATGGACCAGAGCGAGAGAGAGACCGAGAGAGGCATATGGAAGGAGGCATCAATTCCTAATCTCTCATCACTGTTACTGTGTCAGCAGCACTGGTCTCCAGCAAACATCCTTTTCTCATTTTTCACTTCGCTCTTCCATACCGGTCATGATTGTTGCCTAAGCAGAAGTTCCACTGGGAATAAAAGATATAACCCCTCCCTGCGGTGGAGCTCCTCTCTGAGGGACTAAATGCATAACCATGGATAAACATCCTGCATCAAGCAGCTCTAATTACAGCATGCTGGCATTCCTCTCACCTCTAAAAGGATATATCAGAATGCAATGCTTTAGCTTACGACCTGCTGTCACTTTGTCTTCATAAATTAGCCTGTCAGGAGTTTCTTTCAGCCACCCTGCCACCCGTGGGAGACCTCAAAGAGCAAATTGAGCAGTCGACCTTCAAATCTAGAAGCCAATCTTAATTCTCCCCTCTGATCAATGGTTCCGATGAAGTGGGAGGATGGGAGTGAAAGCCAAAGAAAAAGAAATCTTTACAGGTTTGCCTCTGATTAAAAGATCCATGGTCAGTGAAGACAGATGGTAAAATGTCTGGATGATATCAATATTTAAACATCCAGTAAAGTTTGAATAAAAAAAAAAAAAAAAAAAAACATTCCAATGAATACACGAGAATGTCTGAAACTGCCAGTCTTCCTTGCCAATCAGGCAGTTCGAAACATAATGGTGCCAATAAGGAATCATCAATCAATCTCATCCTTTGTTCAACGGATAATCTCACCTGGCTACTCTAGACTCATACATAAGGACTGCTGCTGTAATCATAAAGCCTGTGATGCTCATATTGAACATCCTTCAAAACACTCAGTACTGTTTCACTTTATAGTATACAGAGTAAAGGTTTAGACTCCCACTATCTGACATCACCCATTAGAGGATGAGTTCCCTTTCTTCCTCATTTCATCTCACGGAGTTTTTCCTTAACACTGTTGCCTCTGGCTTGCTCATTAGACATCTAAATCTAAATCTACATCTGGGTTTCTGTAAAATTGTTTTGTGACATTTTCTATTGTTAGAAGCATTATACAGATAAAATTGAATTGAATTAAATTCAGAATCAGGATTGTTTTGTGAAACAGACATGCTGGATTTATCAGAAGGCACTAGGTTAGCATTCACTTGCTAGTTTTCTTTCACCCAGTAGGTTAAGTGTTAGGCTGACCAGTTCCAGTAAGAATGTAAACTTTTGAATAAAGCTATGTCATCAGGACAAGCACTGTCAGCCTTGGATTATGATTGATTACTCAAGCTTTACTCAAGATTAGAACTGCTCAATTTACATTGAAATGGAAGAAAGTCTATGTATACAGTCCAATGTAAGTCATCATTTATTCATTCTTTGTACTGCATATTATGTGCCCACCAAACCAACATTAATCTAATTAGAAAGCAATCAAGGATTTAGGTTCCATGGGATTATTCAAGTGCTCAAATGCAGGAATGAAGGCAGTTTCTATTATGTGTGAAATTGCTAGCATTTATTTGCCAAAAAAAGTTACGAGTTCAAATCCTAGCACTGTCACGTTGCCAGTATGAGAACCTGAGTAAGGCTTTTATTGTGTTGTCACTAAAATCATTTTTCAAATGAATGAATAAAAATGGCTTTTTTCTGGAGTTGTGCTGTTGTATTGCTAAGGTGAACAGGCTGCTGCAGAAGCTTGCTGTATGTTGTAAACTAAAGCCTAAGCTTTATATGTAACCACCAAGAGTTGGATCTGTTTCTGTCTTTCCCACATACTATAGATAAGCAGTGTATGTCATCTTTAATACTCTTTGCCAGATCTCGGGAGAGGTTGTGTTCAGCGCAGCCATTGCACCATAGCCTACACAAAGCCCTAAAGTTATTTCAGTCCCCTTAACAGTGTCTTTACAGCCTGCATGGTCTGAAGTCTGCTTTTAAACACTTTTAGTACTCTGCATGCCTTGCTGGAAGCTACTCAGCCATTGGACTGTGCATAGGATCACTTGCACTACCAAGTAAAGCCTATTATTTCTGTGCAGTTCCAGAAGAGTCTCCTCATTCTCTTCTCTTCTATTTATCTTCTCATTCTCTCCCCCCCTCTGTTGCCCCTCTATGTGTCAATCAGTCAAGCTAAGGAGTACAATACAACAATAGAGCTTGTCATTAACTCATCAGCAGTGTGTGAGAGAGAGAGACGGAGAGAGAAGCTTCCATTTCCCAATCACACTGTTTACATCTTCAGGTTAATTGTTGTTCCTGGCCACAGTAGATGTGTGTGTGTGAGGGAACAGGATGATGGTAATGCGTCTCAGCATCTTGTGCTGATTCCTTTGTTCTACGCTGTCAATAAGCAGGAGAAAGATGCGCACACTCTCATCACGAGTGCCAACATTCATTTGCAAACGTAACATTTACCATCGCTCTCCATGACTTGTCTCTTAAGAATAGATTATGCTTAATTAAATAGTTGATTATGAACAAGAGGAATGTGATGACACTTCCACATGTTTTCCTTGGATGAAAATAATTTCTTATTGATCCACATGACAGTAATGAATTTGTTCCTTTTTATTTAGCATTTTGCATCTGATCTCCTGCTGTGAGCGGTGATACATGGGATTAAAATTGTAATCCTACAGTATCAATGCTGTAGATTAGGAAAGGCTTAGTCAGAATTTAACAAAAAAAAAAAAAAAACTTCATTAAGACATTTAAACAGGAGTAGACCTTAGTAGAGTAGAGTCCTGCAGTAGAGTAAAAGTAGAGTAAACCTTTTGAGGACAATTTAATTTATATTATTCAAAGGTTTATTATCACCCAAAGCTGATTTATTTATCTGTAACAGCATGTCCCCAAGTATTGTTTTTTGTCTTACACCACAGCACTTTGCAATCTATTACAATTTTTAATTCATTAAAAAACAACAAATCATAATTTTCAAACATTTATAGTTACATAAAATCTTGTGGGACATGTGTGAGATAAGTTATTTCCTGTTATCACTTTCTTAATAGCAGTTATAAACAGTCATCTGCTCACCAGTAAATAAGACCAAAAACAATGCTTCTCATGTGAAACCAGAAAGCACAAAGATTTTCCCATGGTAGAAAACCACTAAGTGCTGACACCCACGACTTGTTCCATAAATGCTAAAGAAACCTTACAGAAACCTTCACCAGTTTCTGAACCACAGACAGTTGTGGTTACAGGCAATTGGGAGGGATAATTGGTCCAAAGAGCTCTGTTTTTGCAGTCCCGATTTTATTTCAGCTAATTAGCTAACAATCATATCAGTGACATTTACTTGCTAACTAAGAATTTTGCAGTCCCGATTTTATTTCAGCTAATTAGCTAACAATCACATCAGTGACATTTACTTGTTAACTAAGAATTTAGCAGGCATAGCTTGCTGGTTAGCTAACATGCCTAATTTATATCGCTTTAACCAACCTAATGCTAGATAACTAGGTCACATTTTCACTAAGGAGTTGCCTATAAAGGACACATTTATCTATCGATATCAATCAATCAATTTATTTATAGAGCATAAAAACAACAGTAGTTGACCACTGTGCTGTACAACCATAATAAAAAAAAATCATAAAAATACATAGATACAGCTATGCTGTACAAACCGCAATGCAAGATAAAGAGGTACATTTATACATTTATTTACACATTTATAAATTTACAACTTCAGACTATAAGAACAATTGTAAGCCTGTGCAAAAAGATACATTTTTAACTTTGATTTAAATTCTGATTCTGTGGAAATTTCTCTAAGGGATAACGGTAAACTATTCCACAGTTTGCATCCGGCAATAGCAAAATCAAGGTCACCCTTCGACTTCAGTCTAGACCTAGGAACCATCAATAATCTCTGATCAGATGACCTTAAATGTCTAACAGATGTATTTGCACTCAAAAGGTCAGAGAGATAATTTGGTGCCAGTCCATTCAAAGCTTTAAAGACAAAAAGTAGGATTTTAAAATCAATTCTGTATTGGACTAGCAACCAGTGTAAAGAGAATAAGACAAGGGTAATGTGTTCATATTTCCGGGTACAAGTCAAACATCTAGCAGCTGCATTTTGAACAGTTTGTAAACGATTAATGTAAGATTGGCTTATCCATATATAGAGAGTTGCAGTAGTCAAGTCGTGATGAAACAAAAGCATGTATCACTCTCTCAAACTCTACAAGTGAAAAAAAAAAACTCTTAACCTTGGCTAGGAGTCTTAATTGAAAAAAGTTAGATTTAACTACTGCATTTATCTGTATGTCAAATTTCAGTGCAGAATCGAATGCGACACCCACATTTTTCACAGAGGGTTTAACATAAGATGCCAAATTTCCCAAATCATAATTTAAACTGCCTGAGATGCCTGAAGGCCCAAACACAATAACCTTTGTTTTACTCTTATTTAGATTTAAGAAATGACATCCATGACTTCATATCCAGCAGGCAAGCGGATAAGGACTTCAAGCCATTTTTGTCATTATACTTCAAGGGCAGATAAATTTGAGTGTCATCTGCATAGCAATGAAACATACATCCCAAGGGAAGCATGTGTAGTGAGAACAGAACAGGGGCCAGAATGGAGCCTTGAGGAACCCCACAGGTCAGAGTGGATTTAGAAGAGGAAAAAACCATCAATACAAACTGAAAAGGTTCTGTCATCCCAATAAGATTTAAACCAATTGAGAGCATGACCTTTAATGCCCACACATTGTTCAAGGCGTAAAATAAGAAAACTGTATTCTACAGTATCGAACGCAGCACTTAAGTCTAAAAGCAGCAGTATCACAGAATCCCCCGAATTGACAGAAAACTTTGCAATTGAACAAGAACCACGTTCTCTAAAACTTTAGAAATAAAAGGTAAATTGGAAATTGGTCTAAAATTAGATAAGACAGTCGAGTCAAGATTTGACTTTTTAAGCAGGGGTTTAACAGTTGCATGTTAGCTAGTTAACTTTGTTTAGCTTAGAAATTTACAAATGACTTTATGGACAGCTGGCTGGGCTTTCCATCCTCAATGTTGTAATCATAAAACTTTGCCACAAATAATAACATTGTAAGCATGTAGGTACATATATATATATGTAGGTACATATGTCCTGTTAGTGCAGACTAGGCCACCACTTAGGATCATCTAGCCACTGACAGGACAGCAAGCCATAATGTTCTTATACAGTTACACCATTTGAAAGTTTTAGCTTAGCCAAATAGAATTCAATGTCTGTTAGTGCTAATCCATAATAATACATGGATAACATTTTAGCTAATGTCTGTCTGATTCCTCAAACAAAATTCTTGATAATAGAAACTGCAGTCAGATTACAACCAAGTAGTGACAGATTGCTAGGCTACTCAGGTCTTTTTGCAACCAGGTTTTTTTGTTTGTTTGTTTGTTTACAAACACCAAAGGGGTCTATTAATACTAATCATTATTTCTAAGAGGCAATATTATTATGAAAGGATTTGCAGTGAATTGGAGGATAATTGGCATTAATTATCTATGCTGACACAAACTGTTCTCTGTGCTACATTCATACTGTATCTTAGTTAAAGGTTTATAAGTGACAGACAAGTCCTTACTCTGACTTCTGTGCACTCTATCTAGACAGAGTGCGAATGCCTGTCTAAGTCTGTGTTTATTTGGATGTGAATATGTGACTGTAAATTCTGCATGATTTGAAGGGTAAGTGGCTGTCACTCACTTGGTCTGTAGGGAGAGTGTATTCAAAAGTGCTAAGAAGTAGTTTAGCAGCACTTACAGTCAGGAAGGCAGCCTCTGTCAGCTCATCCTGCCAATAAGGCAATCTCAGTAGATTTCAAAAAGCTCGAAAGTGTGCATGTGTGTTTAAAGTTTAAACTCCAAGGAGACCAGGTTGTATGTACTCAGTATCTCATGTGTCTGATAGCACTGTATCTCTCTCCCTGTGGCTTTGCCTCGCTCTCTTTGTGGACGGTGACTGTGATAGATTGAGCTATTACTGTGCACTCTAAGTTCTAAGTTGTTTTTCCATGTCTTAAGTGCACAATCAGTCCGTTTGGGATGGAAGCTGTCTGATTTCCCTAGTCGCCTGTACATCTCAGTATGTAAGTATCTGTATGTGTATGCATATGTATTGTAGGTAACTCACATTTCAATTAGGGCATTAGAGAAGATAACAGAGCAAATAAAATAGCTGCAACTTCTAAATAAAGACTAGATACTGTATCTACACCTGATACTTATATCAGTGATCACCAACCAATTTTTTCTGGATCTACCCTTCTAAAGAATTCTTTTCTTTAGGCATGGCACATAAATTCAGTTCCAGAACTATTAATTAGCACCCTTGGTAAAGATGGGTAAAAAAAAAATAATAATACAAAAAAATGTCTTTACCTAGCCTAATCTGAAGGAACATTGGAGTACATTTATTCTAAGAAGATAAAAAAAACTTTTCTCAAAAAATTTAACAATACCATGTGTCACACCATCATTTAATACTTTGTGCCAACAGTACTGAGTCTTCAAAAGCACTGAGTGTTCTCCTGTAATGCTTGAAAATCCAACCATGACCAAGTTGTAGTATCTTGAAAGATGCAGCCAAATTTTCTTTTAAGATCTCTTGGTATGTCATGAAGTCTATGATGCCAGAAGGCTTCTAGTTCCTTTGGAGGGGAGGAAAGCAGCCCCCAAAAATCACACATCCTCCTCTATACTTAACAGTGGGGATTGGGTTTTTTTTTTTTTTTTTTTTTTTC
>CM040471.1:16123161-16142727 GCA_022758105.1 Pangasianodon gigas | reverse complement strand
TAGATTTGGAGACTTGGTGACCCCACAATCATCTTCTGTACATCTGTAACTGTGCTCTGTGGAGAAATCTTCCTTTTTTTACTCTTTCTTACTTATTGAAGGATGAATCTCCAATAATTCAGGAACTGACTATATCTATTTGAATTAGCTGTTTTTGCTCTTGATGATAACTAGTAACTTAGATCCAGTCTGTCATATTAACTCTATATTAAGTGCAACGCAGTGTCAGTGACATTCACATTTGACATTAGTAAAGATGACTGAGGAGGAGCAGTGAGGAGAGCTGACTGAAGGGAAAGTACGTTTAAAACAGGCTGAAAAGCTACATGCAGGTATGAAATGCCCCCTGTTCTGGAGTCCTGTGGCACAGAGGAAAGAAAAAGAGTGTGGTAGAGAGCTGAAGGAAGGCTCTGATCAAAGCCTTGCTAATAAATGAAATTAGAGCAGCTCTAATAAACAGGGATGAGGAATCCCACCGAGAAATTAGTCTTGCGCCTGTTGGACGGAATGAAGGCTCACTGCTGAGCTTAGCCCACAGACATGATTAAAATAGTAGAATGATTCCAGATACAGTGCTGCTGCATAACATGGCTTCAGTGTCAATAATTGTCTATAATCACTGTAAGTACATCGACACAAGTTCATGTTTCACTTTATAAGTATTCATATAATAATATTATCATACACAGCTCAGACATTAAAGCTACATTAATGAAGCTGTAATTGTTTCTTCTTTCTCACTAAATAGAAAGACCAAGACCATAAGGGAACAGACTGATATGGCACTTCACAGTTCAGTGCAGTTCACTGTGCTTATCCTCTTGCAAAGTGCTCTCCCTGACTGTCTGATTGAATGATTGTCTGATCAAAGCGTGAGGCACGCAATTTGTGTCCAGAGTGGACTTAGATAACAACGTTGTACTAGGCTTGAGAAATGTCACTGCTGCTGCATGCCCTTTTTCTCTCCCAGCTCTGATATCCCGCCATCTGGCTAGTTGATGTTTCCAGCTCCAGACAGAGCTTCCTATCCCAGACCGGAAGATTCTACTAGTGACTTGGCAGCTAAAGCAGTGATGGCTTATGAGAATTTCTGGAGTCTCCTTTGTTCCATTCACAGGTGTGCGTTTATTAAGACACACATTCAGGACCACTTTAGACAACATTTTGCCCATTGATGTTATATTGTCTCTGTATTCCAATATGTTTTTATTGCCACTTCCTCCTTTTGGAACCCCTATTGCTAACTTAAGGGCCTTTATATAGTTTATCAGCTCATGTGAAGTCCATTAGGGAAGCCTTTGGAGGCCTGAGGGATTGAGTCAGCATAACTATAGACTTCAGCCGCAGCACTTACCCTGAAGGCATTGTGTTTTGCTGTAATTGGCTTCACAAAATACAGTGCAAAAAATGCCAGATGAAGCTGTTTATATGTTTAAGCAGGAACAATAAATAATATAATATATCAAAATTTGTATGATTTGTTATGTTCAAATTGGATTTTGTTTGGCCAGCCACTCCATCTGAATGTATAACATCTGTCGTACTTTCATTTACTCTGCTAGCTATTTAGTGATGTGACACGTTACTTAGCTTGAAGAAAACTGACCACACAAATCACCAAAGAAATCACTTTAGCTATATTGTTCTTGATGTATCACCCCGCACTATGTCAATATCTTTTTACAAACAAGCCTATGTTCTGCATATTGGCTTGGCAATGATATAGTCCTGAAAATAAAGCCAGCAGCGCCCGTGTGTCAACTGTTGTGTCTGGTTCAGGTACATTCACTCAGCAAATTTGCTCTGTCATGTCAAAACAGCAGGTGTTTCTTTTTCCTCTCCTCTGAAAGGCAATTGAATGTGCCTTGGATTTCTATTGCTTAGAGAGCAGCAGGACTTTGCGTCAGAGGCAGTACAGGGAAGCTGGGGGGCAAGGTATTATTACTGTATTAAAGATGGCTGCCCTTCTTCGCCACTTTCCTGTTGTGCTACAAATTACTGTATCATCATGGTGGCTTCTAGTTTCCCCTTTATCTCCCAGGTCCATTGTGCTCGGTGGCAGACCTTGCCTGGTGGCTTCAGTTATCCTAATCTTTAAACCAGAGAGAGAAGACTGGCCACTGGCTGTCACAAATGATTGGTGAAAAGGAAACGACAGCTAATCTCTGTGCTTTCCTGAACTGCCGTTCTCATTATTGTTACCCTTCACATATAGTGTTGGGTTGTGGTCAAGTTGCCTGTGAGAAAGCCTAGTCACTTGGAAAAAAGGGACCAGGGTAGAATTTCTAGAGCAAGGTACTAATGTAATCCACCACCACTTCTCAGATAGTGAATGAAAGCTGCCTTGGTTATTACACCTGCAGATGCATATAAAATATCAATGAGTCTGAACGCTTATATGAAATAAATTTTCATGCAGTTGATAGAGAAAAAGCATTTTTGGTTATGTACTTACATATGAACCACTGAACCAATTTCACAGAAAATTGTGTCACAGAAAAAAAGTGTCTCTATAGAGATTATAGGAGAAGTCTCAGGAATCCACAAACTACACTGTATGGCCAAAAGTATGTGAACATCTGACCATCACTCCCACCTGTGCATGTTGAACATCCCATTCCAAAACAATGTGCATTAATATGGAACATGAAGCGTCTACCCTTTTCTTCTGTAACAGCTTCTGCTCCTCTGGGAAGGCTTTGCACTAGTTTTTGGAACGTGGCTATGTGGGATTTGTACTCATTTATGCACAACAGCTTAGATCTTATCAGCTTATTGATCTTATTGAGGTTCAAAGCTTTATGGCTCAATATCTTAAAATCTTACAATTGTCATACAGAATCTCATAACTCCTAGGCTTTGACTTACAGACCCAAACTCCAAGCACGCATCATGATGTCAGATATCAAGTATGAGTGTGGGAGTCTTTGCTGCAATACATTGGTATCCAGTGTTTTTGTCATGGATTAGCAGCACATCTTGTGATGTTATAGATGGTACATACTGAATGGATGGGTGGATTTCACTGACTTACCCTTTTTTAAAACCTATTCCTGTAGGAAATCATACCAAGTAAGGGGATTTGTCTTTATGGACAAATTATTTAAAAAGCAGGTTTTACTCTTCTTGAGGGATATGAGGGTTGAGGGGTAAGACCTCCTCAGGGACTAAACGGTCATCTGGCCTCCAATCTCTATAAGACTACATTTGCTCATTCCTAACCACTTAGTCTCCTGGGGCTCCAAGTCTCTCCACTTCTGGTTCCCTAAGTGAGGCATCATTTATTCCTTACCGTCATACTTCCATTTATTGTTTTTAGTATTTTCTTCCAATTTGGTCACTTTTACAATTCCTAGCCATTTGCCAAATTCCCAGGACTAGCTGGTAACTGTCATACCCCTATAACATGACACTTATCAACTGGAGAGGGTGAAGGATACAGGCTAGCACATGCTTTCTCTGAGACACGTGAAACCAGCTGTGGCATCTTTCTGAACTGCTGCTCATGAAAGTTCTCTCTTTATCTCCCAGAGCCACCATCATAGGGCAGCTAAACACACTCAGAGGAAATCGCTCATTGCAATCTTCTGCATACATAAGCTCACATACACTCCATGAATGGCCAATCTCCTGACATTATAGCGAATGCTTTTCTGCTATGCCACTCAGGAGCTCCTTCATTTAATCCACACAATCTTACATACACAGGCATTTGAGCTGCTCAATTTAAACAATAATAATCACATTTGGACCTTTCAGTGTAATTAAATTGCATGCTCCCCACAGGTAGTCCTATGAAAAATTAATCATCACGAGTTTTCCATGGTCTGGCAATTATTTATGTATGAGTGGGAATTAAATAAAGCTTAACAATAAACTATTTACTATCCCACTTCCTTTCCCACTGCATTGCATAGTGTCCAAAGGCATTGGCATTAATTGGAATGCGTGTATTTTAATTACGAAACAGCTCACCTTGTAACAGTTGAATAATATAAGATGGTTTTGAGATAATGGAAAGAGTTCATCAAGAAAGTTGACAATACAGACAGTAAGAGACAGTGTCAAGGCAGTCTCCACTTTGTTTATTCTATTTCACTGTTTTGGTGCTTTGGACTTAATAGGCTTTAATATAGTCCTCATCCAAAAAGGTAATAACTAGCAAAAAAAATTCATGCATGTAAATGAAGTATACTAATACATGCACATGCTCGGACACTACACACAACAACAACAACAACATAATATCCAAACCACACACAGTGTAACAGTCTAGGAAGCATGTGGTTGTGTCCCTGAGGATTCTTATCACAAATGGTTTACAGCATTGGTTCCACCCCACTGCCGTCTGTACGCATTAAGATAATAAAATGCCCTGCCATTTGCACTTAGGGAGGACGTGAACTGTCAAGATAGGACAGGGCACTGCAGTATTTGTGCAACTGGAGCTGGAAGACAGTGAGGCAGGATAGAAAGGGAAGTCCACTGAACTTCACTCATTTGTTCCCTCTCTTTCTCACCCTGTGGCTGCAGATAGCAGAGCTGCTTTTCAACATGGCATCACTGATCTTAAGAGAAATGGTTTTAATGGCACCAAAAAAAGAAGCCTTTGGGAGTTTGGGAGAAAAGAAAGGTGAAGGCAAAGCAAAGATAAGCATATATATATATATATATATATATATATATATATATATATATATATATATATATATATATATATATATATATTAATAATTAATATTTTATGGTAAGTGATGCAATATAAAATATTACTGCAGCAATGAAGTCACCTCAGCTGAACATAAAAAGAGTTGAAGAACTCTTTTAAGAAACTGTTTTAGAGTAAAGTGTTTGTATTTGCAATAGGCCCACGCAAATGCTTTTCCACAATCTTATTGCAGGTTCAGCTGTGGTGTTTGAAAACCAAGTCATTACTGTGAATAATGAAGTGCTCTCCATTCCAGAAGAAGAAGAAGAGGATGAGAACAAGTAAGAGACAGAGAGTGAAGAGGGGACATACTCAACAAAGAAAAGATCCAATTACAACCCATGGCAAAAGGCCTGGCACGTCAGACCTGCGCAGAGACTTTGAAACACCACACTGCCAGGCTTATGAGGTCAAAGGGTAGCGGTGGTCAAAGGCACTTCAGAAACACCATCTCTTTAAAAGATGAAAAGTGTCACAGCAACCAGAGATACATTTTTAATCTTGTTAGCAGCTGTGTGTGGTGACCTTTAGGGTGGCTAGACATTTTGCAGCTCAGGTCTTTTATCCTTTTTCTTTCTATGCGAAGAATGAGGTGGCTTCTGAAACACATAAACCATGAGACAACTATATTAAATCCCTGCAGGCTGGATACTGAGCTTTACAGGGAAAGAGGTTTCAAGGGACACTTTCTCTGCATTCCAATACGCTTTCTAATGTGCTCTTATCAAGCTGTCCTTGCCATTTCCCCTTGGGGGGATCCCCACACAGTTTTAAGGGCTGTTCCAATACTTTATTAACTTTAGTGAAGTTCATTAGATGAGCCTTAAGAGGCCTGAGGGATCAAGTCAATATAACTGTAGCCCTCAGAAGCAGAACTTGCTTGGAATGCATTGCTCTCAGATCCAATTTCCTTTTCAAGCACTGCAAAAGTGTCAGATACAGCTGTTGAAAGTGTAAACAAGACTAATAATCTATTTAAAGGTGCAATTTCTACACATTGAACATTGTTAAACATTTTCATTGCAATTGTGATTCATCTCACAGGTACCTGAGGGCTCTACACGTGACAACCTGCTCACTTAACATTTAGAAAACTAGATCTAATATTTGATTTGTTGCATTCAAATACATAACCAACTACATCACAGATAACATAACTTTTTATTTGAACAGCACAGAGTAGATGGTTTATCAGTGTTTAGCAAATGAGGAATCATCACCTTTTTACAGCAGTGTCCAACTATGCACCTGGAAATCTATCCTCCTTACATATAGCACTTGTTACTTGTAAGGAAGGAATAAAACATTACATGTGGCATGCTGTTATAAGAAAATAATCAATGGTGGGGATGCATGATCCCATTACCACCCCAAACTTGATTATTTTCCAATAAAAGCATGCCCTGAAATGTTTCGTTCCTCTTAAAGCACAGCAATTTGCCAATGTTAACCATTTTTATTATTAAAGAACATCACAAAGTGCAAAAAGTCCTCTGTCCTGAAGACTTTTTTGGGCCAGAAAAACTTCAAGTTACAGCTTTACCCTTGACTGTTACAAATAGCTGACACTAGAGACTCAAAAAAACTTCACCATATCAATGATTACACATGTTTTTTTAATCTGTTTATATGGAGCTTCCAACATGCAAGTCCCTGTGTAACATATTATGAATGAGCGCATTAACCTGTGATTTGCCTGCAGCCAGAGCTACTGAATTGTTCTGTTATAGAAAATTAATCAACACTAACTAATCAGATTTGAGAAATTAACAGCACAGTGGTTATCAAGAGGGTTATCCAAACCCCTGTTTTGTCAAAAGCCGACTAGAACAATAATTATCATAATAAGGTATGAGTATTATTTTGAAAATTCTCTATGCCATATAGCAATAATGTTTAACTGCATAACTTTTGGGGAAAAAGAACTGAGTTTTTACCACATAATGTTATTGTAATTATGTTTCTATAATTTTTTTTTTTCAAAAAAGCATGCATAAGACATGAGAAAAAGATTATCCAACAAATTAGTACTCCCTCCCAACCCCAGCCATGCCATTCATCCCACCGCACATCAGGATCACACAGCAAGGAAGAAGAATATTTAATTCTTCAGCAATAAAAGATTCAGCAATAAAAGAGGAGAATCTTTAGGAAAACATTTCTTTATGACATTATACAGAACATCTAGCACCTTATCCCAAAATTTTTGTACATCTGGACATTCCCAAAGCATATGCATCAATGTGCCCAGGTTCCCTGGCCCACAAAAGTTACAGTAAGTAAGGGTGGGGTGATAAGCCCATGACGTGTCGTATTTGTGTGTTTAAATATGCTCTGTGGATAATTTTAAAATGGATGAACTGATGGTTAGGATTCGTAGATGTATGGAATGTATTGTCCCACACTTTCCCAGTCAATATTTCCCAGTTTCCCAGTCAATATTTCTATTTGGAGGAGCCAGATCTGATAACCATACATTTGCCTTAGGGAAAACATCTGTGTTATGATCTGTGAGACAAACGTAGAGATAAGAAACAGTTCCTTTGCTTGGCGCGTTGAGAATCCATTTCACTACCGGAGGGGTTTGAAGGTTTGTGCCACAAGGTACCTTATGGGCTTTTAAAGCTGCATGTATTTTGAAGTAAAGAAATAAAGTATTGCAGGAAATATTCAATCTTTTAATTAATTCTTGAAAATCCAGGATTGATTCCTCTCCTATTAAAAAAGGTTGTCTACCAGAAAGTAAATTCAAATTGTGCCAAATAGGTGTGTGAGTATGCCATGTAGTTTTAGTTGTGAAAGAAGCTTCTATCTGTTTAAATGTCTGGAGTGTGTAGGATAGTATAGGCCCATAGTGTAATGAGCACTTCCTATAGGAGAGGCCAGAAAATAAAAAATCTTGTAAACAAATTGGAGAAATGAGCTCTTTTTCTATTTGTTTCCATGAAGGTTGTGCAAAAGGATCCATTTCACAACTGAGAGCATGAAGGAATCAAACAGGTGTGAAGGACCAGTGGTACCATTAAAAATTAGGGCACCCCATCCACTTTTCATTTTACTTCGTTGAAGTATAGACCACTTGATGCGGGGACGTGTTCCATTCCATATATATTTTATCAGTAAAGAATCTAACCTTTTCCAATAATTTGCTGGTGGGGGGAGGGGAAGCATAGAACTAATAAAGTTAATTCGTGTCAAGATATTCATTTTTAATGTTACATTGAGACAGGTGGTGATGAAGGTAGAAACATCCATCTCTGAATATCAGACTCAAATTTTTCAAAAACTGACATATAATTAATTTTTGAAATGAGGGTTATAGTGAGTCTCAACTCAATCCCCAAGTATTTTACTTGTGTTGATATCAGAATATTATTAGAAAAAGAGAAATTAGAGCCATCTGGATTGAGAGGCATCAAAATAGATTTAGCATGATTAATTTTAAATCCGGATAGCATGCCAAATCCGTCTATGATTTTGAGGGCGTTAGGTAGAGAAAGTTGCAAGTCAGATAAAAATAACAGTATCATCAGCATATAAAGATATGGAGTGAACCAATGAGCCTAACTGGATTGGGGTGATAAGCTTACACTGTCTAATGAACTGCGCCAGTGGTTCTACTGATAAATTAAACATGAGAGGGGAAAGCAGGCATCCCTGTCTAGTACCTCTATAGATATTGAAAGTAAACTCTTTCAAAGTGTACCATAAGTAGTTCCATTCCAACCAGTCAAAAGCTTTTTCGGCGTCAACAAATAAAAGGCCACTAGGCGTTTTCAGTTTTCCGGATTCTGCAATGACATGCAACACTCGACGAATGTAACAAATCTTGTTTGACCTGGGTTGATTAAACTATGTATCACCAATTGTAGATGCCTTGCAATGACTTTAGCATTTTATATCCTCATTGATCCAGGAAATAGGCCTATTGTTAGAGCAATCTGAATGATCTTTGCCAGGTTTAGGGAGGACCGTAATTTTAGCAATATTGAGATCTTTGTAAAAATGGCCTTTAGCTATGGTCGCATTTATAGTGTGTAGCCCAATAGGGCCTAGTAGATCCCATAGCACTAAATGTAGATCGACCAGGAGGTCATCAATTCCAGGGGACTTTCCTTTATTTGAACATATTATTGCATTGTGCAGTTCTTCCAAAGTAATTTCAAAGTCGAGCTGATCAGCTTCTTCCCTTGAAAGTTTGGGTAAGTTCAATTGGTGAAAAACCCTTTTTAACTGGTTTGTGCAGG
This sequence comes from Pangasianodon gigas, assembly GCA_022758105.1. NCBI lineage: Eukaryota > Metazoa > Chordata > Actinopteri > Siluriformes > Pangasiidae > Pangasianodon > Pangasianodon gigas. Next base: position 16,133,772 of record CM040471.1, on the reverse strand, counting down.
GTTGCGTTTCTGAAGTATATAATTTTTCAAAAAATACCATGAATGTTTCATTGATGTCTGTGGGATGTGTGATGAGACCGTTTTTAGGATTTTTAATTGCCTGAATGTTAAATCGTCTCTCGTGTTGCTTCAGTACAAGTACAAGACGTCGGCTTGGCCTGCTTCCATCTATGTAGTATCTATGTTTAGTAATATGCATTAAGTACTCTGCTCTTTGTCGTAATAAATCATTAAGTTCAGCCCTTTCAACATTTAATTTCTGTTCTGTTTCTTTGGAGAATTTATAACCAAGTTCTCTTTCTAGTTTCCCACACCTTCTCTCTAATACTGATACTTGTTCAAGATAAGCCTTTTTAAATCTAGCAGAAAAGGAGATGGCGTTGTTCCTTAAAAACCCCTTGATAGAAGCTCAAAACATATCTTGATTGGAAAGAGAATCTTGATATAATTTGATAAATTCGGTCAATTCTACTCTCAGTTGAGATAGGAAATCCTCATTTTGTAGCAAAAGAGTATTAAATCTCTTTCTGGATGGTTTACGAAATATATTAATCTGAAGGTGTGTCAGTATGGCATTATGATCGGAAACACTCTGTGGTAGAAACTCAACATTGATTAAACCTGAAAGTAGCTTTGATGAATGTAAGATATAATCAATTCTCGAGAATGATTTGTGGCACGGGGAAAAAATAGGTATATTCCTTAGCTGTTGGATTCTGTATCCACCAGGCGTCCCACACACCTACATCCTTAGTAAACAGTCTCAGTGCTTTAGATGACTGAGCTTGTGCCACTGACACTGACGGGTTAGAATGATCCAAAACTGTGTCGAGCACTGCATTCATATCGGATCCAATAATAGTTGAGTAGCCATGGAGAGATAAAAGAGTTTTCGTGAGGTTTGGAAAAAAGGAGGCGTCATATGAATTTGGAGCGTAAATATTGACAAATGCAATCCTTTTTCCTTCTATAGAAGTACAGCAATATGCAACTCTACCATCATCGTCAAATCCTGTATCCTCAATAATGAAGTTAGAGTTATGCTTAAATAAAGTTACCACCCCTTTCTTCTCTGAATTACAACATGATGATACTATGGAAAGTAATACCTGTTTTGCAATCTTTGGATGTCCATGGAGGTCAGATGTGTTTCCTGAAGAAACGCTACATCAATCTTTTTCCTATGCAGAAGGTCCAGAACCCATGTACGTTTGATAGGAGAGTTTAATCCCCTTACATTAAGAGTAAGTGTTCTTAGTCTAACCACAGTCTTTGGCTGCAGAGCACATGCAGGTTAACATATGATGTTTTCATGCATGTTAATTAGCTTGCTGTTGAATTTTTCACAGTTGTAAACAAAATCAGAGAATATAATGGTCCTGAGTGCTTTATGCACCTAAGCGAAATTTAGACTTTCAGAACCATTGGTCATCTTACACAGGCAAGCAGACAAAGAAAAACAGAAATTAACCAAGAACCCTTTGCTTAACCGTATAAAACAAGCAAGCCAGAAAAACATTAGTCAAAAGAGAATTGAAATTAAAAGGTAGTTAAATAAAAATAAAATATAGTTACCACATCACTTTGGTGGATTGCAGCACGAGTGCACACTGAAAACGTCTTTTGAACATGTATACATCAAGCTTGCTAACAAAGTCATTAATAAGTTCCTTTATTCGGCGTCCTCCATGGCCTCCTGAAAGTGGAGCTCTAATGAGCTACGGGCAGCCCATACCACTGAGTCACCTAGTCCTTCCAGATATTCTTTTTTTGTTTTCTGTAAACTGCCTTGGAGGTTATCCATTTTCATTGTAATTGTAGCCATACTTTCCCTCAACGAATCCAGCTCCTCTTTCAATGTTCGGAGAACGACACCGTTTTCTTTAATATATTCATTGAAGGGGTTGAGAGCAGACTTAATTGCCTCCGTCAGCATGCAGGAAACCATTTCGTGCATAGCCTCCTGTTGCGCCTCTATTGCATGGCTAACAATTGTGGCCATGTAGTCATCGAGCGTTTTGAGACGTTTGCAGCCAGCTGTAGATTTTTGAGGGGACATTGATTTTTTTGCCAGTTGCCATTCTTACCAGAAGAATTGTTCAGCTGCCGAAAACAGTTTATCTTTCCTTAATATGAAAATATACCTTCAAAAAAGGGGGTTTTTAATTAGTGCCAAGCTACCGTCTTGCTGCACGTGCCACCGGAAGTCCTTTACCACATAATTTATGTATAAGCTACATAAAATAGATTTATCAACATCTTACCGAAATGAATATCTTACTTTTAAATTAACCTTGTAGGAAAACTGATTACCGAAAGGCTCATCAGAAAAATCTGTAAAGTTATATCTGTGAGTTGAAAGTAAGAAGATTCTATAGATACTATAAACACCATAGAAGCCCAGGTGGATAACCAACAAGTTTCATAAAGCTTCAGATCACCTCCTCTACTCCTGAGATTTTTCTTGACCCCTCTGCTCTCCTTGATGAGAGGTTGTACAATCAGAAAACCTCATTTATCTATCTCTCATTCACAAATGCACACCCAAGTCTCAAGAGTGCTATTTGTGAGCTCTCTGGGGTGTTGTTCTCAGAGCCAAAGCCGTCTCTGGTGTGAAGGTGCTCTATATTACACTCAGGCTGAGACTCTGCCTCAACTTGTTATGTGAAGAAGCATATCATTCATTCATCTTCAGTATCCGTTTTATCCTGGTCAGGGTCATGGTGGTTTTGGAGCATATTCTGGGAACACTGGGTGTGAAGTGGGAATACAACCTTGATGGGATGCCAGTCCATGCAGGGCACCATGCACACACACATTCACACCTAAGGGCCATTTAGCATAGCCAGTCCACCTATCAGCATGTTTTTAGGAGGTGGGAGGAAACTGGAGAACACAGAGGAAACCCACAAGGACACAGGGAGAATGTATGAAACTCCACACAGACAAAGGAACCTGGAGATATGAGGTGGCAACACTACAGAGACTAGATTTGCTCATAATGCTTGGACATAATTTTGCTTTGATGCCTTATATTTGTAGACATGGAAGCACAACTGGACCTGTGTTTTCTAGATGGCTGACATATTGCACTGTTACACAACCTGTTACACAATGAATATATATATATATATATGTGTGTGTGTGTGTGTGTGTGTGTAAGTTGCAAGGTGGGGCCTCCATGGATCGAACTTGTTTGTCCAGCACATCCCAAGGATGCTCAATTGGAGATCTGGGGAATTTGGAGGCCAAGTCAACACCTTGAACTCTTTGTCATGTTCCTTGGGTGCCCACGATCCTGTTGCTGGTTCACCAGTTGTCCTTCCTTGGACCACTTTTGGTAGGTACTAACCACTGCATATCGGGAACACCCCAAAAGACCTGCCATTTTGGAGATGCTCTGACCCAGTCATCTAGCCATTACAATTTGGCCCCTGTCAAAGTCGCTCAGATCCTTACGCTTGCCCATTTTTCCTGCTTTTAACACATCAACTTCGAGAACTGACTGTTCACTTGCTGCCTAATATATCCCACCCCATGACCATTGTAACAAGATAATCAATTATTGACTTTACCTGTCAGTGGTTTTAATGTTATGGATGATATATATATATATATATATATATATATATATATATATATATCTTACCCGGAAAGGGCCGGTGTGGGTGGGGTGCAGGTTTTCATTCCAACCAAGCAGAAGCCACACCTAAGTCTATTGAAAGCCAAGGTCAACTGATTAAAAAGGTGGAATCCGGTGTGGCTCCTGCTTGATTGGAATGAAAACCTGCACCCACACTGGTCCTTTGTGGATAAGATTAGAAACACCTAGCAATACCACCTGAAAAAGAAAAAACAGCTGTTTTCAAATCAAAGTTAAGAAAATAATAAAGTATATTAAGTCTCCAAATAATTATCCCAGCATTGATATTTTATTCATCATATCAATTGCCTCTGTTGTTTAGAGAAGTGAGAGAGAAGAGTGAGAGGCAGATGGCTGGAGAATATCTTAAAATGAGAATTAAACATTTCCAAATGCCATTTTTTTCTCTCTATCTGTCTCCCCAATGATGAATGAGGGAATAGAATGATCTTGACGACCATACAAATATTATGAAAGTCGATGCTTCTTCTTTCTCTACGTTGGCTGGGTTAACAGGCTGTGACTGAAATGTTTGATGGGATGAGTGCAGAGTAAACAGAGAGAAACGTCTGTGGCAGAATGGAGAAGGATGTAGGGAATGTTTGCTGATGTTATGATTGTTTTGAACTTTCTTTTCCTTAAAGTCTTGACTTAAGCAGACGAATGCTTTACTTAATTACATAATTTCCTATAGTTTCCACTGTCTTTCGCTACCTCCAACTTTGCAAGATTGTGTGTGTTTGTGTGCACTTGTTTGTGTCAGCTTTATATTCTCAATTAGAGAGCCTCATCCTCCCATCACTCTTTCTCTAGCTAATTAAAAGCCAGAAGCCCGTTCATTTCCTGTGCTCTCGAACAACCAGGCAGCTTAAAAGCTGTGCTGCGGACTCATTGCAGACGGATGAAAATGGAGCTCAGCATGCTCACAGTTCTGGTGTATTTAAGGTTTCTGACACCAAACAAGATTTGTGCCCATTACTGCTGCTGCTGGAAATTGCTTCCCTGGTGGCACCGAGCCGCGCTCCAAATAAATGATGGTCAGGCTCGGCTGAACTTGAAATAAAGGCTTGTTTGGTTCTGCAGGGTCTGTGTAGCTTTTGCTATGGCCATTCATATGGGTCCTCAATCATCACTCGAATTCACATCCATTCTCTTTTTTGTTCCCTCTGTGAGGTACTTATTCTCACAGCAGATTACATGATCACTTTTCTGTATGCACAGAATGGATACGTTGTATTAGCCACATTTTTTGATTTGTCACAGATAATGAGTGCCCAGCTCTGGGGTTGCCAACCGATAGCATATGAAATGTAGTGTTGGTTATTTGTTGTATAGTAGGGATGTAACCAAATACGAATACATTATTTGGAATGAACAGATAGTTTACAAATATATATATATATATATATATATATATATATATATATATATATATACATATTTATTTATGAATGAATATGCGGTATTGGGGATTTTTGTTGTTGATGTTAGAAAGCTTACCAGAAAGGTTCACAGGGCATCTGTTTGAGACTATATGTTTTGCACTGAGAGTGGGATCCCGCCAGAGGCAATGAAAATCGCATGAGTGGGAGTTAATTACTTTCATGCAGGCCTCAAGCTACTAATTTGTTTATATTTTGGTAAATAAAACCAACTAAATTTGTTAGTTGAAAATATATGAACAATAATAATAACTGTGCAAAGGAACCAATATTCACAGACCATGCAGACAATGCTGGCATTTCTAGCTCTGGTGTTTTTTTTTCTAGCATTTTCACATGTTTCGGCGGGCATAGTGGTAGAGTTCGTATTTAATTCAGTCACTCAGTTAGTGAGTAAATGAGTAAGAAAGGAATGAAGGAAGGAAGGAAGGCTTTCAGTTTAGGTCATGCCCACTTCCGGTTTAAATCTGAATACAGATACAGATATTTGGAGCCCTACTCAGATACACACAGTGCTTTATTTCTCTCTCTAAAACTCACAGAAGACTACTAATCTGAGAAGTGAAAAAGGCAATACCCCAAGTATTTACTCAGCATAACAAGACAATGAAAGACAATAAGGAATTTGGTTTGTTTCTGATGACTAGGCCATTAAGACAGCGCTTTTCCTTCTGGCTTCATCAGATTGATGATCGTTGCTTACATGGGATGTGTTTGATTAATAGGCTGATTAGAGCGACGAGATGCCAAACGCCTCCGCTCTGGCAGTAATAAATCTGCTGCAAGGCTTCCGCATCTCTGCAGAAGAGAAAATGAGCTCGCTAAAGCTCCTCTAATACACTCATCTGCTTCCACACCCCGGCCCTGCTGCCTGTTACTGAAATGTCTTTGATAGACAATGAGAAATTACTGATGGTCATTATTGTAACGTTCGTGGTCCATAGAGGGGGAGGTCATGGCCATAAAGCATGATTTGAGGCTGTTGATTATATTTCTGGCCAAACGACTTGGTGCAGGAGAAATGTCTTAGCCATTTTCTAAGTTGGACCTGTGGGAGCGATAGGAATCAAAGCTACTGCAGTCTATGTAATACATGGAGTGTCTAGACATGAAGGTGTGGCATCTTAGCATTGCTAGACTACACACACACACACACACACACACACACTACAGGCAATCTCCGGTTATTAGATGCTGCTGCTGGTTAATGCATTGTTAATGTTGCCTCAGGGTGCTCCATATAAGAGTGCACTTTGAGAACAGTGTACACTAACATTCAGCAACGACTCATATATCAGATAAAGTGTTTTAGGTCATGATCAGACCAGAAATCTGAGCGTTTCTACTGCATATATATTCCCTTTAAGATTCTCCTATTTGTCATAATTGATTCTACAAGTCCTTGAATTCAAGGCAAATAACCACCTAACCATGTTCAATTCTTGGTAGGGGATCTTGGTAGGCTGTGCATTTGCGACATCCTTCAATTTCATCCCACGTCATAACTTTAAGCATGTTGAGCATTTGTTTATTCACTATCACACACTAGGTTATTGGCCTACCTTAGGATGGACCCCATTATTTTTCTAGTGTTGAACACAATTGGACTACAGTTTGGTGAATAACATATCTATCTATCTAGTTAATCAACATACGCTATTTACATATGTAGCTAATTAGCTTAAGCTATTTGCATCCATAGCTAGGTAACAAAAAAATTTACATACATCACTAGCTATTGTAACTAACACAAACTCCAGTATTTAATTACACAGTAAGCTAACTAGACATAACTATTTACATATTAATATTACATATTAAGCCATTTATATGCATAGCTAGCTAATTACTAGCTATGTACATACAATGCTAGCTAACATAAGTTATTTACACACATAGCTAGCTAATTAACATAGGTAATTTACATGCATAGCTAGCTAACTAACATAACTACTGACATACTAACATAAAACATTTATACTCATATCTAGCTAATTAACAGCAGCTATATACCCACAATACTATCTAACTAATATAAGCTATTTACATACAGGTATGTAGCTAGCTACCTAACAGTGTATTTAGATAAATAGCTATCAAACTAACAGAATCTATTTACATGAATAGCTGGCTACATACATAGCTAACATAAGTTATTTACACACATAGCTAACTAACATAAGCTATTTACACATATAGCTAAATAACCAGGGCAGTGGAAGTGCAACTATGGTCCCAGGTTCAATCCTGAGCTCGGGTTACAGCCCCTGAGGACATTCTGTACATGTTTTCCTGGGTCCACTTCAGTTTTCTCTGGGTTCTCCATTTTCCTTCCACCTCCCAAGATAAATTGCCCCTAGGTGTAAATGAGTTTATGAATGTGCGTGCATGGTGATCTGTGATGGACTGGCTTCTCATCCAGGGTGTAATCACGCCCAGCATTGCTGGGATAGGCTCCTGATCCATGAGTTCGATAACTAACATAAGATATTTACATAAATAGCTAGCTAGCTAAATAACAGAAGCTAGCTACAGAAGCAGTGAGGAGGTTTGCCAGCTCTCACCAAAATTTCCAGCCCAACTACATCTCAAAAACCATGCAAAAAATGATCTGAAACTTTTCATTTCAAACAAATTGACCGTGGAGCATATGCATTTTTAAATTGCAGTATCACCTGGTACAGACATTATCCACTCCATAATCCTCTTTTTCCTCTGCCATTCTTTGCAATATACTGTATCTTATAACAGAAATGGTTCTGTACCTCACAGATACACTGTCTGCACTTCCACTTTCCCTTTGTTTGCCATAGCCTATGTTTGTGGAAATTGATTAGATTTAATTCTAATTATTGGCTTTAAAACTAGATCTTGGAGGCCACAGACTACTAGCCCCAGAAAAAATTTGAATTCAGAATTCTGCCCTAGTGAACAGATTTATGGGATTGCCTACTATAGAGTCCATCTGTCTTTCAAATAGAACAGCCTTTATTTTTGGATCATATAAATGCTACCTAAAATACCATCCCCTTCTGTTTAGTTCAAAATACAGTACATTCTGTTGCCATGACTGTATCATATACAATACAGACAAAGCTGTGAGCAGTATAGTTTAAAGAATTTCACTGAACATATTCATAATCGGAGGTAAAATATAATAGATAAATAACAATGAAAAAACAAAGACTAAAACATTTACTAAGAAAATTTACTAATTATACCTGTTTTAGTGGCCATTTTCAGTGATGTTGACATACTTAGGTACGTCCCAGATCTGGAGTATTTTGCACTCCTGAATGTTTGTGTGTGCTTTCTATTAATTTGAAAGAATTAACTAATGGCAGGTTGCATCTGTACAATGCTGAAAAATCCATAAGCGTTTTGGATTTCTTCTAATAAATCACAGTAATGTGACTTGACAGATGAATAATTGCTCACAAAAGTGAATCTTCTGTTATTTAAAAAATATATATACAGAGTTTTTTGTTTGCTTGTTTGTTTTGACATACAATTTTCAGCCACGCTGAAAATATCACCACCGTTTCATGGGCATTGATTACATGCAGTAATAATTATGTTGGCTTGACAAAGCCAACACTCTGTTCTGCTGTTTAAGCAGAAGCGTATTATTATTATTATTATTATTATTATTATTATTATTATTATTATGAGACCCAACATTCCAAACGCTATTCTTCCTAGAGCTTTCATGCTACAATCACCAAACTCTCCACAGACCTTAAGCCTGTTCTGACTTAGTGTGTTCTGACTTTTTTAACTGATCGGTTTTACAGTTTTCCCGTTACAGAAGCTCTAATTGGCCAAAATTCCCATTGACTTTCACTGAAAATTTCTAATTGTTATAACTTCTCGAGCTTCCAAGCTACTTCCACCAAACTCAGCAAAGTCAAACTGTTCTGAACTTCAAACTGTTCAGACTGATCATACTGTATTTTTTCTGATCGGACTTATGGTTTCCCATAGCAGATGATCAAAAATCCCAAAAACTCCCATAGACTTACATTGACAGAATGTTCAGAGCCTGGCTCGGATTGTCCAAGATTTCAAACTCCAACTGTCAAAACTCACACACACCTGTGTGCACACGGCCTGAAGCCCCTCTTCCCTCCCTCTATCTCTCTGTCAATGTACCTGTAACAGAGACTCTCACTTCATCTATCTCTCTATCAATGCCACACACTCTATCCATCCATCTCTCTTTCAATCTATCAGAAGCACACACACACACTTTCTCTCTATATTTCTTTCTATAAATCCATCTGTATCACTCTCTCACTCCACCTGACTTTCTACTTGTATCACTCTACTTGTCATGTATCTTTCTACCAGTAACTGTCTATTTGTCTGTCTTTCTGTCTGTCTGTCACCCTTTCTTTCTTTCTGTCTTTCACTGTCAAACTACCTTCAAGCTTATGAAACTGTTTCAAACTTTCAGACTGACTTTTTCAAGCCAACATCAAAGTTTGTCATGACGAACTGTACCTATCTAGTTACTACTAGTTTTGATAAATCAGAATTTATTATATTGAGTTCTATCCAGTGAACTGTGCTGAGAAATAGAAATTGATGCGATGAGGTGATCAAAAGAGTCATATTTACCAAAATAATGTTAATAGATAAGCCAGCCCAGATTCAGTAATAGATCTAACAGAACCAAAACCAATGACAACAATATTAACAACATCCAATATTGTTCTTTCCATTTGTCTTGTTTAGTTAGTATGCACTGCCCTGTGTACTGTATTTTTTCTCCTGTGTACTTTGTAACAAATCCCTATTATAACATGCAGTGTGGTTCCAAGAGTGATGAGCACTGTATTTATGTTGTGTTTTGAGTTTATGACGTGTTTTTGTTTTGGTTTCTCGTCCTGTCTCCGCCCTGTCCTGTCATTGGTCTGTTCTTTAATGTGTGCACCTGTTCTCATTTCAGCCCTTGATTAGTTTGTCTATTTATACCTTCTGTTCCTACATTTTGCGAAGACTCATCCATTGTTCATGTGCGTTTTGAAACTTTAGTTTCCCATATTACCTGTTCCATGTTTCCAGTTGTACTTCTGTGTTTAGACCCATGTCTGTGTTTTCATTTATGATCATGGATTATCCCCACTTGATGCTGTCTGCTTGTGTTTTGAACTCTGTGTTGGATCATAAGGTTTTGCACAAACTGGTGGAGTCAATGCCAGCATGAAGGCATGCTGTCATTAAAGCAAAAAGGGGGCATAGCAAATACTAAAAAACTCTGAATTTCATGTAAATATTTCAAAGATTCTACTTTTCACTCCAGTTGTTGTCAGTAATATAATGTGTAATGAAAATTGTTGTATTAAACAGAAGCATTTTCACTAGTGCTGTCAGACTTTTGGACCCCACTGTATATGTTATACTTGCAGTATATGATATATAGAGGAATGACAAATGATAAAAGTCACTTGTCTTGACTGATGATACTAATGATATGAACAAAGAAATAATGTCTACAAGATATTATATCTGATTATGATCTAA
>CM040471.1:16093023-16108547 GCA_022758105.1 Pangasianodon gigas | reverse complement strand
GCTGTTTGTTTGTTTTTTGCTTGCACGTCTATATCTCTGATATATGTACATGATTAATGCAAGAACAAGTCTGGAGTCTCTAGTATACCATACACACCTGTGGTTGACACAGACTGAGAAATGGATTTGCAAAATTTATAATAAAGTTTTTTTAAACAAAATTCTAATTTCACTACAAGGAAACAATCAGGTGCAGTGTGGAATGAAAGAATAAGACAAAAAAGACAGATGGAGAAATTATAGAAGAAGAGACAGAGAGACTGAATGTATGGCTTAGTATGTGCGCTTATGTCACATGTCTATGCGTGCACATTGATTGTGGGTGTGTGGATGTGTGTATGCACACAGCGGTGGGGTAAAAAAGACAAGAATACATTAAATAATACAAACTCTCTGTGTGTATGTATTAGTCACTCTCTTAGCTTTTTTTCTTGTATGAATCATTTTAACTGACTCATATCAAAGACTACTGGGTTTATTTCAAAATTCTGTGACTAACAGTACGTGGTCTACATTTCCATGGCACCCATACTGTTAAAAGCAGCTAAATCACCTCAAGCAAAGAATCATGAATTCCAAAGGTTGAGAGAAAAGTTTAAATGGACAAAAGGGCAAAGATACAAAGCTCAAAACATCTTGTCTTAGAATACACCACAGGCCAAAAGCATGGAACCTGTGGACCCATCAGTGAACCAACCCAAGCACTGTTGCAGAACTGACAGATGATTTTTAAAAAATAGTAATAACTAGCTCAGCATATAGTATATTTTTACCATTGCAGCTTCTGTAGCAGATCCTCCATTGAAGCCAAACAGGTGCATTTATGTTAATTATTTACCTGAAGGCAGCTCATTAAGAAAGGAACGTTTTCACAGACGTGCAATAAATGTCTAAATGTCATAACAAACTGAGATCAATCAATCCATCCATCCATCCATCCATCCTTCCATTCATCCAGACAGACCAACAGACTGAACATTTAAGGTTGGGATCCCCTCTCCTCCACCTCTCTGTATATCCGTCTACCTAGACCACCTTTGAAGGTCTTTCACAGTAAAGAAGGATATACACCACAGGGGCATTAAACCACACAGTAGCATGATATTAGTCCTACTTCTGCAACAGCACCTCATATTTTGCATGAAAACAGCAATCCCTTTTGAACGACTACAAATACAGGTGTCACAAGGGGTCCTAGGGCTTGAAGGTGAGGGCAAGAAGCTGATTCATAAAATCATAACAGACTATATAGCAAACAAAAATGACACAAAAAATCTGTGGGCAGGCTTGTGGTCCTTCCTTTGCAGATCACACAGTTTGTGTGTTCTTGTGTCCATCCATTCATCTACTGTATCAATCTACCCATCCTGATTGACAGACAGACAGACTAAGATCCATCCATCCATCCATCCATTCGACATATAGATAGACAGAGTGTGGAGTGCATTTCACAAAAGAAAGCAGGAGCAGAATAAGAGCATTAACTAAACACAAAGATTGCAGGAACACAGGCAGACTGGACCCACACAGGTGCTGAGTGAAGGCCTCACCATACTGTGGAGACGGCATTCAGCTGACTTCCATGAACAATGTGATGTAATTGCAGAGCAAATGGATGTCACGTGTTGGTTTAACTCATCATGTCATGCACCTGGCATCTGGGTGTACTGGGTGGACAAACACGCTACGTAACCAGGCCTGTGATTGGCCATTACAAACAAGGCATGTCCAAGCTGATTCATTAATAGCAATAGTTTTCACTAGCATGCTAAACTCACCATCCTTAATCCTTGATTTATTTAATGGTCTCATATATCACCTGTATCTTTTTTTATATATTGTTTTTCATATATCACCTGTTTTCTTTCTTTTCTTTTCTAAATATGGAACACGACAAGAATTTCCTCATCTTTCTCATGTTTTGTCATTTGATTATGTACTTCCAATAACTCCTGCATTGCCATAGCATATGCTGTCAGAACTTTGCAGCAGGCAATCTTCTTACTGTAGTCGTGAAAATGAAAGAAATTTTAACATTCAGTCCTGGAGCACTATGTGAGCTTTAAAGCTTGCAAAGGTTGTTTTGTCTTCACGCAACCCTTGCAGATGTCATGCTGAGGCCTTACGGCATCCCAGAGCTTGAAGGACTTCTGGAAATTGTGTTTCTAGGTGGAGTCTGTTGTTGTCAGGCAGGCAGGCCCAATTTTTTTTTTTTTCTGGGAGTAAAAGATTGCAAACTATAGAGCAACCATGTCTTCAAAGTCCAGAAAGCCTGGGCTTAGGGATACATAATTGTTCTGATGTTTGAATTCTTTCTCCAAGCCAATAGTGTGTATTAAATTGTATATTCTGACTAATGGAAAGTTTGTGAATCTGACTTAAATTCTGCTTCATGAGAGTTCAAAACTTTCAAAGCAACAGAATTGGATTGTGGGTTGATCTCTTCTAGCTACCTGTAACAAGGCATTTTAATCATTAACCAAGATATGCGGTGAATAATGAGGCATGTGGTGTAGCATTTCGGAGCTTCTGCCAGGTCTAAAATGCTAGGCTCATCTGTAAATATACACAACGGGGGAGGCATTGGTTGGGCACGGTGAGAGTGAATCGATGACCACTGGCTAAATCCAAAGCCACTAATGGTCTCAGCTGGATTGTCAGCACAACTGATGAACTCAGATGGCCAGTTTGTGAAGAGTATTGACAGGCAGCAGGATGTTTTAATGGTGTCCATGGCTAATGAAAAGGACAGCTAGTGTGTGGGTTTGTTTTGCAGGTTTCCTGCAGTAACCTAGAAGCTTGGGCCAGTTCCTAATATGCTTGGTTTCTATTTGTCTATCAAACCATATGGGTGAGTTTCTGTAAATTGATGGATTAATATTACATCTATGTACTCCACACCCCTGAAAAAAAAACACAACTGGCTCAAGCATTTCCATATGAATGCTTGAACTTTCTTACACTCTCTCACACTTCCTGTGTAGGTTGCTCACATCACTGTGGATCACGGTTTGCACATTTGCTCAGATGAGGGATGATGGAGCCTGTGCCAGGTGAATTAATCCAGTCTGGCATTTTGAACAGGACCAGACCATGGGCACATCTGGAACCAGCCAGACACAGGCGCATGTGTGTGTGAGTGTGTGTGTTTTTATGAGACTGTATTTGCATATGCCTTCTGGATATTGGAAACAGACTGGGGGTGTTAATGTAATCTCCATTTTGCACCTTACTGTATTACCATTTCCCAATATCTATTTTTTTTGCTATGGTTTTCATGCCAGTGATAGTTATAGTATAGACAGATTTTAACTGGAGGGTATTTGCTAAGAAACTCTCTGTCCTTTTTTTTTCTGAATCAGTCCTTTGCTGGTGACCAGCTGGTTCTTTGGGCTAAGCTACATTTGTGCCAGACAGTTGTAATTGCCTTCTCCATGGCAAAATATGTTTGAGGAAGGATCTTTTCAGAGCTAGGCACACAGATAACTATTCTTTATAGTCAACCAGGGATAATAACTGCTAACTAGTCAACTCTGGGTTTTTGGTACCAGTCTAGAGCACAGAGAAAATAATTGTATGAAATATACTATATTGCACTAAATGATTCAAAATCTTTCAGTGAAACAGTTGGAGAAATTACGTACATTTGTAAGTAAAATATGTTTTTAAATATTGTTATAGTATATACTGTGTGTGGCCAAATTCCTGACATACCAAAAAATTTAAAATAAATGCAAAAAAATTGCCATTCTTGACAATGGATGGACATGGATAAACAAAATTAATTAAACAGGAAGTCCGGGTCAGGAAATGTCATTGGGGACTGTAAGGGGTACTTCAAGGAAATGCTTGAAATAAAAGACCATATATAGAGACCACATAGGTTTAGGCTCAGCATGTCATTTATTGCATGTGCTTCTTTAATACTGTATATTCATTTTTGCTCATATTCATATTCTAATAATTCTGGCATTAACTGCATCTTTTTTTGTGGGTTTTATTTGCTTTACACTGTCATTCATGGGAACTGGGTTGTATAGGGAATGTGACAGCACTTAAAAATCACCTTGGTTGAGGGTTACAAGGTTTACCAGTCCTATATAATACATTTATTCATATTTTATAAGTTATATATCTATTTCATGTAATACATTTATTTCACATTTTACTATTAGGTAAAAATGAGCTAAACATAAATTTCATCACTTCATGATGGAAAAACCTTTTAAGCATTGTTCCACTTTAATTTAAAATATTGTGCATAGGCCACATAAAGTAAACCACAGTACTTTTGAATTCTCAAATCAGATTAGTCATAAGATGTTGATTAATTTTGTATAATAGCAGCTCTGACACTAGTTCTGGCTGTAATTCAAATCACATGTTCATATTAATGACTTTTCTTCTTATAGTTGTAATACATTATCATTTCTATACTAACAATTTGTATAGGGACTTGTATGGTTGATAGTCCACATATAAACAAATTTTAAAAAGGTGTGTAACTGTCAAAATGGTGAAGACCTCTGTGAGGAGATGTTTAGCATTTTTGGAAGGAGTCTTCAGTGTCAGCACTTTGTAACAGGCAGAGATAAAGCTGTAACTTTTCTGAAACAGGAAAATCTTCAGGACAGAGGGTTTTATGGCTTCTCAGTAACATGACAAGCTGTATATTTGTCTTAACTTCAAGAGAGAGAAAAAGAAGGCAACAACTGTTCAGAGCTGTTATCATGCAAGTGCTAACTGTTATTAAGCAAGGGATAAGAGGAAGTAACTTGTTTTGATGTTCCACAACATTAAACATAATTAGAAATGGATCAAAAGTATGACGTTTTGTCAAAACTTTGGGATGTGCAGTCAAGTGTTTTATTCCTTGCTTATCCTCTGGTGCATGTAATGTTGTGTGTTTAGTAAGTAATTGATTCATGCTAGTAGTTGTATAAGTACTGTGACAAAATGCAAAAATCAAGATCGTTATCAGATTGAATTAGCAACAGACCAACACAGGCCGACTGTGACCTCTGTTCTATAACTGTGTCTACTTTGGGCCTTTGTTGGTTCCATAAAGTATTTATAAAAGTGTTGATGCTTGCTGCCAACTTCATTTCAGATTCACTTTAGAGATTTAGAGAACACATTTAGTTGTTTCAAGAATTCATGTGTGAATTGCAAAGCAATTCGTTTCAATTTAACTATTGCAATTGTCGTAATGAATGATGAAAGTGGTGAACAACAAAAGCTGTTGTGCCTTAGGACATTTATGATTAAAGCAAAATGATATTGCAGATATTCTTACAAATGAAAGCCAAACTCACTTTGTCACAGTGAGTTACTGTGTGTGATTCTCTAATATGGATGAGAAACTTGGCTTAGCTCGGAGAAACTTTGATTTAAACTTTTAGAAAAAAATTGCTTGGCCTGATATTTCACAGAACCACATTGCGCATGTCATGTTTATCAATTGTATTGATTTTTTTTTCTTCTCATGCAGATAATACATCATGTCCGGCCTATACACATGCCTTCACAGAATCTTTTATGTGCGGACTGATTTTGCTGAGGAGAGGCCGTGGTGTTGCTGAGTGCGTGATGAATGTCCAATTGACTTGATAAATGGGTGTGATGCTGGAAATCCATCAAAAAGGCTGCTGATTAAACGCACCAGCTTATTGATTAAACTGCAGGAACACCTCATTAGAATACAAACCAAATTGTGCAGTGTTAATACTTATCAAAACATACCAGGAATCACTTCACTTGTGCACTTATGAACAATGAACTATAGTGTGCTGTATAATGAGAAATTACTACAAGTTTGACACATCTTTGTGCCTTCCCCAAAAATGATATGGTGAAAGAAGAGATGGGAGGAAAACAGAGAATGAGAAAGAAGACAGAGAAATCCAGTATGTGGTTAAGGGACTATAGCTGTCATCAATCATGGTTAACCTGAGTGAAATGATTCCTTCACTCACTTTTTCCTGCTATAGATGGCTCATGTCATGCTGTCTGCTTTTAGTGATGGATACAAACACCACAGCTGTGGAATATTTGAACTACACTTGCTCTACCATCATTTGTACTGTTCTGTAATCTAGCCTTACAGAAAATTTCATATATGAACTTCATATGTGAATCATCACATGATTCACATGAAGTTATTTTTAGCTTATATCATGGGCTTTTTACATATAGTGCATGTGTTTTTAAGTTTTTTAAGTTTACATGCTACATTTACACATGATTCCTGTGATTTCTCTCACACATTTCATTTACTTTCACATTAATTTAGCATGTTGAGCATGTGGTTTTATTTTTCACATGTGATTTTCACACATGAATAATTATTCTTTACATGATCACATTCAGCCTCGTTTATCAATCTTTTAGTAAGGTTGAGTGTAAAGGTTTGCATAAGTCAAACCGAACTAAAAATCTCTGCCAGATTTACACATAATTCACCAAAGGTTGGTGACACCCACAAAACTCCATAAAAGGCAAAGCTCACTGAACTGATGAGCAAAAGGCAAAAATAGACTTTCTCACAGTCCTAGGTACTAGGGAGTGTATGAAACATTGCAGCTTGAGATGTACTAGATCAGTCATTTAGTGCTGGCTCTAATAAAATGTTGCACAGCATTAAAAGAAGATGCTGCAGCAAACAAAACTGACTTATACAGTCCATCCTCCTTTCATTCAAGCATTCATAATTGAATAATTGAACTTAACTGAACTTATTTGTTTTAATTTATGGATTTTTGTTTCCTTGCTTTCTTTATTTTTTTCAGATTTATATTTCTTTAGTTAATGCCATTAATATGAAATGACTGGATTTCACAAAAGTTTCATTAAATTTGTGTGTGTAACTAAAAATACATAAGCTATTTAAATTTGACAGCATAATCCAAGTATAAAAGTGCAGTAGCTCATCGTAATTTATATGATTTGAAGCCAAACACTGAGCAGCATGAGTAAGATATGAAGGTTTTTCCAAAAATACTGGATTTTTATGAATGGCAAATTTCTTGTGTAAATTTCTTGTGTAAAACAAGTGATTTATCCGTAAATCTGCTCATATTCAGCTTGATAAATGAGGCCCACTGTTCACATGGTCTCAAGTGTTTACTCTAGTTCATCTTCAGGGGAAGGGTTGCATGTTTTTTTTTCATATGTGATCACATGTTTCACATTATCACATGTGGAAAAATGTACAATAACGTGAAATATATACCTGATTTTTCCATAAGGGAGCTGCAATGGCATTCCCTGTTGTGATTTTACAAGAAATAAGCACATTCTCTTTTGATTAATCATTTCAAATATTTCAATTAAAACACCAGACCTGCAGTTTTGCAACTCAGAGATTCTTCATGAGCAATACATTTTCTCACATGCTGACAACCACTGGATTGCAATTGCATTTTCCAATAAATTGACCAAAAGATCTGCATTCCAAACATCAAGACTGCCAACATGAGTAGCCATTTTGAAAGTACAAATGCATAGAGTGGAATTTGAGTATACCCATCCAATCTGGAAATAGATTTTAACTGCTCACTGTGGTACAGTAATAACACTATAATCACAACCCACAAAGCTGGCTGTGGATTTTTCTTAATTGTACCATTTGTTCTTTTTCAAGCTGTTCCCACCTCAATAGAAAAAATGCTCCCATGGAAACATCACCATATGTGACTGCTTTGTAATCATGAGTGCATTCATGCTCACTGATTTGCAACATTGAAACATGTACAAATGTCATGTTAAATCACATTTTTTAACAGCCAGGATAGTACATTTTCGGTTCCGAGTTTTCAAAGTGATTGAGTCTGAGTGTTTCCTGTTTGACACTGTACAAATCAAGCCTCACTTTACTGCCCCCTGTGGACCTGCAGAGCTATGAGGTCTGTCATCAAAAAAACACCCCTCGACCTCCCTGGTGTCTCACACATCGACTTGTTTTGGATCTTGCTTCATTGAGAGACAGAGAGGGCAACCTTTTCATTTCCCCTGAGTCTGACCTTTAACCCCAGAAATGTCCTTCTTTGTCATAGCACTGGATAAAATCACTGCCTGTGCAGGTTCACCAGATCCAGCACAGGGTGAGATCAGAACAATAAGTATGTTTCTATCCAAACTTTAAAAATTCTAAAGAAAATTATTGCCTTTAAACTACTGTAACAAGACAGGAAGTACCCAATATATCCAGAGGAAATAAAAGTAAAAATTCCTTACTCAAGTAAACGTGCAAATATTTACAAAAACAAATACTCTGGTAAAATTAGAAGTACAGTAGTATAGCTTCAAATTCTTCACTCAAGTTAAAGTAGAAAAGCATAAAGTCTCAAATTAATATGAAGTGAGAAAGTAAAAGTACAAGAAATATATGAAAAAGAAACAAATTTCAAATCACACACTGATTTTAGTTATTAATGGTAAATTAATGCCTATTTCACAAAGGAATCAAGAATGTGGGAAAGCATTAGCTGAAGCTAATTAACAACAGGTTTTTTCCTAATCTCAAATGTTAGCTAGTATGATAATAATGCTGACGATACAAGCTCATTAAATGCTAACAGCTAGCTGTCACAATCCAAACTGCATTAATAAACACAAAGTGTTTTAGCTTACAGTAAGAGGTTTTGGGTCTCATTCTGTTAGAGTACAAAGAGTTGTCAGGAATTTGGATCAGCTTCTTGTCTGTTGCTTCTTATCTGTTGCTACAAAGTTACCTTACAATTTTGTGAAAATATTATAATAGAAAAATGTAGTGGTGTAGTATTTGAAAATGTAGTGAGTAGAAAGTCAAGTACACACTTAAGTACAATAACATAGTAATCATTCATGGGGAAAAAAGTGTGTTGCATCATATTTATTGCATAAAAATATACTGTATATATAAATAGGTATATGCAAACCTTTCCATCACAGCCATGCTTAAAAAATGATTTTCTACCTTTTCTATTCAGATTTTCTAATGTGGCTGTTTAGCTTTTAACTAAAACATATGGTATGAAGATTGTAAAAATAAGCCATAACAGACAAGCAACATCTAAAGAACAGTATTTGAGAGCAATGCGGATTATAAGTGCTAAACCATCTGGTCATGTGAAAAGGTGTGATTTAATAGACTGCTGCAAGTTTTATAGCTCACAGTATGTGCAGTGCTGATTGAGTGTGTAGTGTCAGCGACAGGTCATGGTCATCATTGCACATCCTCCAGAAACCATAATTAGACCAGTGTAGGATTCTAACTCCTCAAATTCCGGCTTATTTTCCAGATGCTGGCTTAAACTACATTATACAGTACACACAACTCAAATATTTGCACCACACTTTATGCACTGTGCATAAATATGTAAGCTGTTGTTAAATATTCATCAGGGATTCTCTGTGCGGTAGAAAAAAGAAGAAGAAATAAAGCAAATGTACAAAGTTTCAGTATGGAGAGGTTACAACTTAGAAGAAAGATTATTTAACTTTATTTAACATAGTTATTTAACACGACCACTCTCCATAGGTGGATTGAGAGTGCAGTCACGGATCTTTTGAACAACAGCTCCTCTCAGTATGCAGCATTTGTGCTTCTCACAATGAACCGAGTTCACATTTAGATGCGGCCTGTGTCCTGGACAACCACTTAAGTTTAAATGTTTGAATGTTTGAAATGTTTGAATAAAAATATATTGAGTAGGGCCTCTCGGCTCCTGGGACTCAGGTTTGATCCTGAGCTCAGGTTACTGTCTGTGTGGAGTTCAGCATGTTCTCCTTAGGTCTGTGTTCTCCAGTTTCCTCATATCTCTCAAATGTAGTATGCTGATTGGCTACTCCACTCATGTGTGAATTGGTGTGTGTGTGTGTGTGTGTGTGTGTGTGTCCTGTGGTCCCACCTAGAGTATATACCTTCCTCTCACTCAGTATTCTCAGGGTTGACTCTGGATCCTCACACATCCCTGACAAGAACAAAGCATTTACTGGAGATAAATTAATGGATTTATGATTTCTCTTTGGGGTCTGAGTCTGTCCGGGTCCAAGATGGAGGTGAAAGAACATCTTTTGAAAACAGTTTCTTAGAAAATGCTTTTCTAAGAATTTTATTTTGAAACAATGCAGTTACTTCGCGTCCTTGAAAAAGCTACACTGCAATTACTGGGGAAGCCCAGAATATTCACTTGAGTATCTGTATAACCAAACTCTGAATACTCACAAATTTCCCTGCGTAATTATTGGCATAACTTTTGAACTTAAGTCACCAACTCTGAAATTGGCCCTATGTGAACTTTGGCCCTATGACTCTCTAAATATTTAAAGTCTAAATTGGTAACACTTATTGATTATTGATGCTTCAGAAATTCCATGCAGGCTGAAGAAACATTTAACTATGTACATTTCTCAGCCTCACTAACTTGAAAATATAATCTGGGGTTTGGAAGGACATATGTGAGCATTTTCTACAGGATCTACAGTAATCTGATGAATTAGATTTTTTTTAAAAAGTGTAAATGCATGGTTTGCAAGCAGCTTCTTTTGTACAAAAACTTAATAAATGAGGCCCCTGGACTGTACTTGTCAGAAAGTACCATCAGAGGACCTAGGCCTGGCAAGAGGATACAGATGGCACAACTTCAAAGCAGAGACAGAAACTGCAAATAAGCACCCTGATTATCTTTGCACCATATTTAGCTTCATGGCAAGGCTTGAGAAAAGCTTGCTGTTGCTACAGTAAGTCAATAAGTCAATGTATGTCATGGAATGCTTAGCTGTGGAATAATCTGCACCATAAAAATGTTGAATTATGCATTTGTACTGAGAGCTCAATACACAAGATCAGCACGGAGACACTGATATTTGCATCACAGACTGTAGATGCAAGAGATGAATCTGTCTCTCTGGGCTCAGTGCCAGTTCACCCCAGACTGTCTACAGTGACAATCGCTTCTTTCTGTCATGTGAAACAGTATGCTTTTACTTTTTACCATAGATACCTTTCAATTGAAACACTTAGCCAGTAATGACCAATACAATTTACAAACAGACTGGACCAAATGGCATGGCAGTGGATCAGGGAACAACCGTGAAGAGCTTTGAGGAGCTTGAGCTTTTTAACAACAACAACAACAACAACAACATAATTATTAACGTACATAACTATTATTAAGGTTGTTATTACTAATGATGTTTTTGTTGTTGTTTCTGTTGTTGTTACTATTATTGGGGTTATTTTTGCTATTGTTGTCAATGTTGTTATTCTTATTGTTATTATTACTCTTGCTATTGTTGTTATTGTTAGTGTAGTTGGTGATGCTATCGTTGTTGGTGATGCTGTTGTTATTACTTGTTGTTGTTATTGTTGCTAATGTTGTTGGTTTTGTTGATGGTGTTATTTTTCTTGTTGGTTTATGTCCTCCAACCAATCATATAACCAATGAGTGATGGTCCAGTTTCATCTAGCCCACTTCATCTAGCTCACATATTCCTGTGGAAAGATGCTGATGAACTCATTTGAATCCGGCTACCAGAACACACTCAAAGCACAATCATGATTACTCCATATCTCAGACACAATATGGAGCAAAAACCCTTTTTAGGGCCTCTTTTGGTCATAAATGAAAGTGCTTCACAGGCTTTAGATATGGTTGATTGCATTTGGGCCATTTGTGGCCAAGATTGCAAGTGCCATTAAAACAGCAATGTAGACACTTACACTGGAGCTTCATTTGACCCACAATACAATTTTCCAGCAATAACTGACACTTATGTACCCCTAATAAATAAATACATAAAGCAGAACTTTTGAGTTCAAAATACCGTATGTGCATGCTTTATGTACCATATATTAACACACAAAGCAGCATTTATGATAAGGCACACTGATGGAAATGATATAATGATATAAATCATTTATTATAAATGATAATAAAAGTACATTTAACAATATAACATGTAACCAAGAGTTACACAAGTATGTTTTAATCTGGATTTAAAGTCACCCTTTGAGCTGGTGTTCCCAGTGGTCTCTGAAATACTATTCTACAGTTTACAGCAATAATAGGAAAAAGATCTTCTACCAGCTGAGCTGTGAGTGATCATATTTAGAGAATATGCAGGTCATTAGCAGCTGTGCCTCCTCTCTAGCCAACATGCAGCTGTTATGCAAATCATCAGTGCAGGGATGAATTACAAAAGCCTTCCAATTCACCTGTTGGTTCCAGTCTATTACTTCTTGCTCTCATGCTTCCATTTGTATATCAGGAAATATTTTTCATTTTTTGTCATTCCCATTTGTCCCTTAAGGGAAAATTATTTCATCACAAGAAATGTTCCTCGTTCTTTTATTTTGTTCTGGCTCCCCAACCCAACTGTGGATTGCACCATGTTGCGGGTACTTTACCAGAACTGTCGCAGCTTGTTTGCTACTTGTATAAATGACATATAATCTCACATGGCAGTAGACGATTGCAGACAAGTGCTTAAGTCATTAACAATCTAGAAAGTCAATACGTAATGCCATTTGAAGTAGTTTGTGGCATTGGTTGTCATCAGCTCTCCTGTCTCTCATCTCTCATCTATTTTTCTATTTTTTACCCACCCTCCCTTTCCTTCTGTCTCAGTTTCTTGCTTTCTCCCCTGTGCTCTTGCGGTGTGGCTCTCCCAAAGTCATCCTAATTAGTGTTTAATGCAGGACTCCCATCAGCAAGGTCACCAGTGCCTCTGTGACTCTGTGTTGTCAGGATGATGCCAGAAATAATGAAAGAACTGATCTGCTCCCATCAGCAGCAGGAGAAGCAGAGCAGAGGAACCCACACCCCCACACTCCAACATTATTAACAGCATTCGCTCAATTACAGTCTGTGACAAAGCAGCACAAGTGCTGGAACTTTTAGAGCTATAGCACCAGGCACTGTTTTGGATGATGGTGATAAACAAAACAAAAAAAAAACTCTTTGTAAATTGTAGAAAACTCCTGACTCGTGTCAACTTGTCCCCACTCTCATATTTTCATCCATCTTTCCTCCCTGCTGCTTGTGCATCCTCCATTGCTCTTGCAGTCTTTTGTTTATCTGTATTTTCCCTTTGGGTAACCAATGAAGAGATATAGAACAATAAAATAATAATAAAAAAAAAAAAAAACAGAAAAAAACTAAAATCGTTCTGCCTGGAGGGATTTGAATCCCAGACCTTAGTGGGCTCAGTGAGGCAGACATCATAGATTCAGCATGTCACATGCACAGCAGAGGAGGGCAAATCAATAGTCCTGCCCTATGGCATATGTGGTAACACCATGGGCTATACCTTATGCCAACTGATGCTCAACGAAAGCTTCTTGAAGGGATGAGCAAAGATACGAGAGCAGGCTGGTATAAATGGGTTAGCAGGGTTAAGTCCTCTCTCTTTTTAAAGAAAAACACATAAGAAAAGCCTAAATTTTTTGGCACCCACATTGGTTTTTTTTCTGTTAAATGGCTTTTTACTTTTATGGAACCAAGAACAACAGCACAACTAACGCATGTAAGTAAAAATACACAGAATGGTATGAAGAAGAAGCTGGGGCTGATTTCTAGCCCTGTAGATTCCTGTGGAATGTAGAGTCACGCAGCTTATCATTGACAGCCATACAATTCCCCTTAGAACACCCCAAATAACATGCAGATCCTAGGCTTTCATAAAAGTGCTCTAGATAGAGACAGCTAGGTGTCAGACTATGACACTCATAATTCTCTATTTACTTCTGTTCAGTATTGTTGCATCAGTGAACAAGTTTATACTGTATGTCTGCAAAAAAATGCATCAGCATATCAGTTTACTATTACAACCAGCAAGAGACAAGTCATTTTTTTCCACTATTCTGAGAAAATTAAAAAAATAAAGAACTATATTACTCACCTTATGTGCCTTTTTACCATTAATAGACTTTAAAGGCTCTATCGGCAATTTAAAAATAACACAGTAGCAGCCACAGATGCAAATTTTCTGAAACACTAAAGAAGAGCTAGAGGGCAAGTCCTACTTCTCAAAAGCTGAGAAGCTTTCTATTTTGAATGTTCCACAATCTATCAGAGAGGGTTTCTATTGCATCATTATTCATATATCTCATGAAATATAATTTTAAAACTATAAAACCTGGCTGTGTAAACACGAAATTGAGCACACTCAAAAAGGTTTAGCAGACTGGTATCACTAATTCATGCAAAAAATATACCTGTGGAATACAAGTGTTTGAACCCTTGCATCATAAGACTGATACAGACATGTCATAAATGTGTCATGGTAGATGTCATAAGCAGTCATGAGCTGTCATAACAGTTTATGAACAATTTCATATGTCATGTTGCCATAATTGTCATAATTGTTGCAATGGCTGCCATAATGTTTGACGTTTACATCCAACATGTTGTATGATGGATGTTATGACACAGTAATAATGCTTGGAGAAATAAGTATTACATCATAAGTATTATAAGTATTACTCTGACTTCTGACTTCTCACAAAAAGCTATGAAATCTATCATGTCATATTATTGATAAATCAATAGCAGCATCATAGCACATGTCATAACATGTCATTATTAGTAATAAAGGTTCATATGGGCATCTTAGAAAGTGTGACCAAAATGTGCTTTCATGGACATTATCCTGCTTGTACCATACATATTTACTGACTTTTAAAAAAGCATTGCATATGCTTTATTCCCTCATAATTGCATAACCGAAGACATCAAGGTTGTCAGTCTAATTTCACATGGTTTAAATGTTACAAGACGATCAAATAAAAACTAGAAAATCAGTTTATCATATTGACTAATGGTGCATTATTTTGTTGTTCATGTTAGCAGCATTTCCATAAAATAACCTTTGTTTAACACCAACTTGTTTGTGTGCAGCTTATTTTTACTCAGTAAATGTCACCTGCACAATGCATAACCATATTGTCTAATAGTGGCATTTCAAGGAAGTGTGTAAAAGCCCCTCCTAGCTTGTATAAATCAACTCAATATATCAAATATGTGACATACCAGATTTAAAGGGGAGAGGCATTGGGCTAGTCGTCCCAGCTCTCCATTCGAGCCATTTGTCCTTGGCTTGCATGCATTTGATTCTCGTCCTCTCTTATTCCTGAAGTAATTGCTCTGTGCCACCTCACAGCCATAGTGCAGGTGCAGGAGCATGATAATGAAGTACTGCACAGTGTGGGTGGTAGTAGAGGACTGGTCCAGAGAGAGCCACTGTAGCCTCAAACACCAGACACACAATCACGATTGACTCAGCGCTTTAGAGCGGGCTGTGTGTTTCACCCGAGGGGTGGGAGTCACTCGTTCAGCACCCTTATAAGTGGCCCCCACACACCCATTACAGGTGTGTGCTATACTCAATTAGAGAGCCTCCCCTCATTAATAAAAGTGAATGACTCTTCAGGGCTTCAAGCAGAACAGCCCAGGTGTTAAATTAGCCATGCAGAGTAAACAGCCCTTTGTAGCTCAGTGGCTCCCATGAATAGGCACATATTTGCTAAAAAAAAAAAAAAA
>CM040471.1:16046372-16089744 GCA_022758105.1 Pangasianodon gigas | reverse complement strand
ATGGAGGAACTCTGTAAAAAATGGCTGTAATTCCTAAACGGTTAATGCAATATTTTTATTAAACCCCTTGAATTAAAGCTGAAAGTCTACGCTTCAGTCACATCTTGACTGCTTCATTTCAAATCCACTGTGGTGGTGTACAGAGGCAAAATTACCAAAACTGTGTCACTGTCCCAATATTTATGGACCTGACTGTATACAAACATACATACATTCCAGGGGTGTTGCTAGCCAACTATAACCTTTTTTCCTCAAAAAATTAAATAATAATCACAGAGTTTCTTATGAAATTCAGGCTTTGATTCTATCCTTCTATTACATTATTAACAGGGCCTGCTTTTTCCCCTAACCTTGAATATCTTTTTAAAAGAATATCTCAAATTATACCTGCATGAAAAGACTATAAGTTCTAGATATATAGTTACTTTATATAGTGACACTGCAGTGATATTTCAGAGAATAAAATATTTTCTCATTGTTCTTAGGTTAGCTTATTGTCTAAGATTTTTTCAATTATATATTTAAATGAATTATCTACCTTTCTAAATCACATGGCAGTAACTAGTCTGCACATGTGTATAAAACATGACAGGGCATCCTGTTACAGGAAAATAAAATCTCCTATGGGGTGGTGTGATGCAGTCCAACATGAAGCAAAGGGCCATTACCACCCCGAACTTGATTATTTTCTAACAGCATGTCTCACAGTGTTTTATTCCTCTTATACAATGAAATTCGCCAATACTAAGATTTTTTTTTTTATTTATTAAATACAAATATATCATACATTTTACTCATTTATAGTTAGATTTAATGTTATGGAATGTTTGTGATGCAGGTTAGTTCCAGTTATCACTTGTTATTTCATAAACAATCGCTGTCTCAACAACCTCATTTTTTCTCTTAGTCTTTAAGGTAATAAAGCAAAAAAAGAAATGATTGTCAGAGCCATGCTGTTAATTAAACTTAAAATTAAAAAATTAAACCTTTCCAGAAATTAAACCAGAAAATTAAACCTTCTGACCAATCAGAATCAAGAATTCAACATTCAACAATTTCAAAGTATAACGTGTGTTTAAATGTACATGACTCGTGCCAAGGGAAGACTCGGGAATACCTCACTTTGCCTCTCATTATGTCTGCCTCTATCACCTTACCCGGTTTGTCATCAAACTGTTCAGCATGTACGGCCATAATCCGCCCTCTATTAGAACAAGTGGTTTTAGTGAAAGCACCATGTATTTGTGTTCTAGAAACAGCAGGTGGGCATGGGAACCTGTGCCAGCTCCACTCTGTAAGGCATATGACCCGTGAATCAGCTGCCCACATGGCAATAAGCTGGAAGCAGAACTGCTGTCAATCAAAGGACTCTTCTGGGACTTTTCAGCCTCCACACCCCCCCATCCCCCATGATTTTGAATGGCTAACTGCTTTGACCCATATCTGTCCCTTCTGGATGCATCCCAACTCTCCTCCTATCAGCATTATTATGCCTGTGAATTACAGTTGTTTGTAGTGGTGGGAATGGAGCTGGTGTCTGTGCGTAATGAGCACATATTGGCACTGAGTGCTGGGTAGAGAAAATCAGAGAGAGAGAGAGAGAGAGAGAAAAAGAGAGAGAAAGAGAGACAGAGTTTAAATATGTTGAATATATAGTAACTAAGTAGGTGCAGTGTATGTCAGTAATAATAGTAGACATATAGTAAAAAACATAGAACAAACCAAAGAACAAAAGTCCTTCAGCTGTACAAGTAACAAGCTCAGAAGCCCTTTCCAGCCAACATGAGGGTGCAGAATTATCGGTCAAAGAACTGAATTAACCTGTTTTGAACGATCACAATTAATAAATCTGGCACACACATCTCATCTTAGTTTAGAAAGTTATAAATAATAAGCCTTCATATACCATGTAAAATCAAGGCCTGTTATACTGTCCAAACAAAAGAATCCATTTTTTCTGTCTTTTAAGAAATGTCTGTCTTAGCGTATGGTTGGTATCATGGCTTATTTTTCATTATTATACTATCTAATATCTACTAATATCATTCCCAGGATTATATTTCACATCATTTATCCTGTATATAGCACTTATTACATTACATTGATTGAATTTTGTGTCAAATGTAGCACAAAGGTGAGCCACTAAACCTAGATGACATATGGTTAGATATTTATTATTATTATTATTATTATTATTATTATTATTATTAATAACCCTTTTTTCTACCCATAATTGATGATTTCATATGTGACCCTCGCAAATTCTAACCACCTATTAACCACCTATGAAGTCATCTGAATTAATCAAGAATGGATGACTTCAGCATAAATCATTTTAAGCCCATGCCAATGCCATTCCTGTGCATGCAGTAATGAGATAATAATCTCTTAAACAATTAATAACCTTGCCATCGGCCAACGCATCCCATCTCCCTCTGCCAGAGACTGTTATTTTAAGCTGTGAATGTGGGATGAGTGAAGGGTCACAATGAGGGTGTAAATGGGATTTATTAGCTAGGAG
This sequence comes from Pangasianodon gigas, assembly GCA_022758105.1. NCBI lineage: Eukaryota > Metazoa > Chordata > Actinopteri > Siluriformes > Pangasiidae > Pangasianodon > Pangasianodon gigas. The sequence continues at coordinate 16,087,223 of CM040471.1, read as the reverse complement.
AGAGTCGAGGGGGAGGATCAGGAGGGAGTGAAGGGAGCGAATGGAGTTTTGGGCGGGTGGCACTATTCATGCATTCGCCTCGCTTTCAAGGCATCAATCCTTTTTATCTTCCCTGGATTTGTTATCTCCCTGTTTTGGCTTCTGTAATAACCCTCTGTCATTGCTGCTACAATGATGGATCTGAAAAAAGTCTGCTTCTTTACAGCAACCTTCAAGGGTCTGTGTCATTGCGTCAGTGCAGGCTACGCTGGATAACACTTCATAAAGAAAGGAATTATGACACCTGCAGACACCTTGTTTCCAGGAATGTGTTTGCTTTCAGGTCTCCGAGCATCTGCATGAAGAGGAAAAAATAGGATGCCAAAATTTAGTCACCAAAATAGGAAAACTACTTAGCCAGAAACCATCAAATTTAAGAATAAACATTCACATGAGGGATTTCCAGTGAAACCTGCCTCCTGCAGTGAAGACTGTGTCCTCTTGTCTTAGAATAGAAGTTGTGCTGCAGCCTGTGCTAGTATCTCTGTACCCGTCTGTATCCTGAGACTTTTTTCCCCAAAATACACCTACCAGTTTTGAGAGGTAACCTGACCAACTCCAGCTTCAGACAATAAAAATACTCATGTTCTTCTCTCCAAACAGTTCTTCGCAAGCTACCCTATCACAGCATGTCCTGGACCTCTAAAAAAAATTTCATACAGGCTCCTTTTAAATTATTAATCCAAAGTGGGTTTTTTTTTTCACCTAAAGCCAGATTATTTGGCAGAGCCATACAATGGCAGTAGATCAAAGAAAGAGTGAGGCTGTTTGAAGGCCTATGTAAATATTCACAAAGCTCTTGTGGAAATCCAGCAAGGGCAGATGATGAGAAAGCTGGGTAAAAGCTGATAAAGCTTGTAGGTCTATGCAACTGAAAAGGCAGTTGAGGGGTTTATATACTAGGGTTTAGGCACTAAGTATTAGTCATCTTTTATAAGACTACTATGTCTTTTCATATAACTTGCAGTGCATCCTTGGGTGTGAGAAAGGTATGACGAAAATAAAATATTACTATTAGTAGTAGTAGGAGGAGGAGTAGCAATAGTAATAGTAGTAGGAGTAGTGGTAGTAGTAGTGGTGGTAGTAGTAATAGTAGTAGTAGTAGTATTAGTGTCACAAAATATCTTCAAAAGATCTTCATATTCAAGTCACAAGAATCGCATAGCCAAAATTAGTATGTGACATAAGCTGCCATGAAGCAAAATGTTACAGCAGCTATCATGAAAAATACCAGTAACTCCAATAAACTGTTATGACCAACTCTGTTATAACAGTATCATGATGAGGTTATGTAAGGTTTATGAAGAACAGTTGCTCTAAAATGTTAAGAAGAAACATAACTTTAGTTGACTTTAAAAAGCTATTCAATTATTCACACCTTATGGTGCTGTGTTACACAGTGATAAAATACCACTTCATACATTCAATATGTCTACCATCCAAAGCTTTACACAATCAATTGTACAATCTCTAACTTCTTTTCTTCCTCCCTCCCTTTCTACCTACCACTTTTTTCCTCTCATTTTCCCATTATACCAGACAGCAAACATGTTGTCAGGGGCTTGTCCTCCTTTAGGCACAAGACAGCTGCCAATGTTTTGACACAGGTGGCTGTCTTCTGCAGAGACACGATTGTGTATAGAAGCGGCTTCAAAGGCTTGTCATGACGTTTGACTTGAGACTTTGAGTGAAACTACATTCACAACAGCAGGATATGTTGCTATTAACCTCTAAAAAGACACAGTATGCCAGCTGGCAAGGTTTCACCCCTCAGATGAATGTTGATCATAATATTATTTGATACTTTTGATGAGCTATGTTGCCAGGATGGGTCAGTTTGCATGCTAACGGCGCAATAAAGTCAGGGCAGCTGATACAAATGTGCCAGCAAAGATAAAAAAGACATCAGTAGAAAGTTTTGTTTTTGGCATCCACATCAGATTATGTTATTAACAAATGTCTTAAGGCAGACTATATTGGATTTTTGTGTAACCAAGCATAACAGCATCAATACTGCTTAGTAGAAAAATGTACAGAATGGTATGAAGAAGCAAGGCTGGGACTGATTTCTTTCTAGCCCAGATTGTAGATTCATGCATCCATTAGTGATAGATGTGCCAGCTAAATACACTAATATTTTTCAACCTGCTTCACTGATTATCAGCAATGATTGAGAAGAAATATAGTTGTGCGTGTTAATGAGGTGGAGTATTTACTCTGCATTTTTTCTGCAGAAATGCCTTTGGAAGAGAAAATAAAAGTAGCACGTGTTGTCCAATCAAAAGGACAGATGACAGAACTGTAAGTTTAGCGTTTTGTTTTGTTTTTAACTAAAAGGATACTGCTTTATGGTTACCGTGTTTGTATTTGGAGGAAACCCAGTAGAGCGTAATGGATGTGTAACACTTAAAAAAATAAAAAATCATGAATGCACCTGCCTATCTGGCGTATATGCCATCGATGAGACCTTGTGATATAGTTCATTGTTCAACCCCTAGTCTAATTGTCTAGCTATTGATAGATATTAAATTTTCCTATCACATATCTTGACCAGCTGTCAGTAAATAAAGTGGCTCGGATATTGTGCTATAGAACACTCTGTGCATGAGTCTAGGGTTACATTTTTCATTCTTGCAATGAAATCCTTGCATATAAAAGTTTAGTGTGCTACCACATGGCATACTTTTCAGAGCATACTGTTTATTGCGGCTTCTTTCAATCATGTCACACAATCTGACTCAGTGCTTTCAAGGGCCCCTCATATGTCCGCACCGTCTGCTGGAAGGCACTATGAAGCATCTCCAGTTTCCTCTTTTAATTACTGATGACATGCTGTCATAAAGATCCCCTGCGCTCCATTATTAACCTCTGTGTAGTCAAGCTGCACCAGCCAGCAAGCTAAAGACTCCAGCATATGGGTCTGCAGGCTTCAATAGGCAAGATATGCCTCCAAAGAGATACACTAATCATCCTTACAATTTCTACCAGACATTATTTTGCAGCTGAGTGCTCAAAATGCTGACTGGCCAATCAGTCCATCCCTCCAGTAAATTGTGTTTAGAGCTCCTTGGATCTGGTCTGGCAGCTGAAGATGTATAGTGTGTTAGGTGCAGTTTTGAGAGCTCTAGTGCACAAACAGATCATATACAACAGCTCTTTTCATCTCGCAGTTTGAGATTTTGCTCCTGAGACACTGTAGATTGTTGTGCTTTTCCCAGTCTAGCATCTTTGTGTGTCACAGCAAATAAAGCATCCATGCAGCTCAGCTCTAAATTCCAGACAAAATATTATTCCCTGGTGTTAAGCGTAGCCAAACATTCTTTTTGTTGGTGTTATTGATTTGGTAAATATGGAGTTGTGTGTGCTTCACTGCTATGAGAAGCTTTTTTCCTTTTTCTTTTTTTCCCTTTTTCTGCCTAGATGAGAGACATCAATTTGAAAGAAACATGCAGATCATTTCCTTTTTGTTCTGTTAAAGAATTAAGTATTCTATGTAACAAAATAAGTGAATAATTTTTTACTCATGTCAGAAATCTATTATACACAAATACAAGATTTTAGGGTTCAATTTTATTTAAAACAAAATACATTAACATATGCAGATGAGTCAAAATATAATTAAATATGAATAAATTACATTTGTACCTATTTTGTTAACACACCAAATGACCAATGTAACTCTTAAAGAAAACACTATATCTTTGGCAAGTGCATATTTTGCATAGTTTTATGGATAATGTGTCATATAAAGCACGCTGTATACCAAGCCAAAGCCCATTTTAATCTCAGCACAAAGCCCTAAGATTATTATGCTGTACATCGCTCTATTTTCTTTCTCTCTAAGAGCATGTTACACCTCACACATTGTGAAATGTAAATGGAATACATCTACATTATTTTACATTTATTCTTTGGCAGATGCTTTTATTCAAAGTGACTTAAAAGTGATGGATGTACACTGCAAGCATCTAGAGGTTTGAGGAATATGCTGCAGAGCCGAACTGACCCGAAGTAAGTGCAATATAGTTCTATAAAATGTAAAGGGAGTAGCAACTAAGCACAAATGGATAGCTAGCATATAGGAGTGTTATAAACTTTGGCCACAAAGTCATGCTACAAATGATAGTGATAATACCTAGCAATGGCACAGAGAGAAGAGTAATGGAGTAATATGAGTTACCACAAAGTATATTGCAAAAGAGATAAAAGAGGATTATACTGTAGATATACTGTCCAGATAAACCCATACACACCAGAAACATAGCTAGAGAGATGCTGCAAATGCTTATTTGTCACTGATTAACATAAACATACAAGACAGCTGATTATATATGCATCAAATAATGTTTTGCTCAGTAATCACACAATACTAATGTTCATAAAAGGTAGTGTATGTCCTTATCCCCACTGGATTTAATTCTTCACTATGTTACACACATTGCACATATACAGAAAGTGACATCAGGTGCTTTTGAAAGAACTGCATTTTCAGACATTTCTTGTAAGTGAATTTTCAAGGTGAACAAATATGGTAGGTTTGCGCCACCATCCCAGCACCGCAAATGAAAACCATCTGGTTTTAGAATTAATACTACACAATGATAGTGTGGCCAGGTTCTGTTTACTCACAAACCTAGACAGGTGTTTCCATTTGCTGGGTGAAGTTACAGGTTACTCTTTAGACAACCATCTGGGACTTGAAGTATCTACATGGAGCTAGTGGAGTGAGAGTAAGAGCATAATGTGTGCTTGTTTAGGCTGATTTGATTGACAATTTGCATCATCTGCAGTAAATCATTGATGAAAGTGGGTAGGTTGGCCTGCAGAGAGTTGCAACCGAGCCATGAGATGATGAGAGATTGGGAAACCACTGTCACATTGTATATATAGGCAGGATGGTCACAGACCATGGTAGTAGTAATGGTAAGAGTAATAATGAACCGAGCTCAACAATTATGTTGTGTTGGATCGAGGGATTTGATGGGATGACAAGAAGATTAAGGAAACATATTTAATTCGACATGAGACTTCAGAAGTGTCAGAACACTGGCTTTCTTCCATGCATTCTCTTGATCTATCTTCCTAAATACACACACCCAAACGGACAATATCTAAAAGCCCATCTGGGCTGGCCCTCCAGGGTCATGCATCTGTGTGGCTGCTTCTGTTACTGCTACAGTACATCCACCATAGCGTGAATAATGGATGCACTCAGCAATTAAATACTGAAATGAAGACACAGCAGTGAGAGGAATTTTAAAAAGCTGGGGCACGTCCAACTACTGCTCATAATTTGCCTTTGCTGGATGAACCCTTTGCTCTGGATCATTTAGCACTTTCATTTAAGTTAGCCATGCGTTATGGAATGGGGGTAAAAACAACATAAGCAACATTCCACTACTTTTGGACAAGCTAAGGTCAGTGTGCCCTTGAGTTAGCCATGTAGTCAGCATATCAGCATGTAGACTCCTGAGTAAGAGCAGTGGTGGTAAGACTAGTGAAAAATAAGGTTTGACGTTTATTTATTTATTTATTTGGGTTTGTGAACATAGTTCACCATTCTAAATGTTTTTTTAGAAAGAAACTTATCAATTATACTATTTTTCCTTTATGAAGGGGTTCTTTTCAGAGAGCAAGCAGTGATACATGATAGACTGCTTCTAGAACATGATAGAAATCCATGTCATAGGTCATAAATACCTAGGTTAATGTTGGTCTTATGTGTTCACAAGATGCAGTAAAAGTATGAATAATTAATGACTTTCCGATGTTAAAATGTGTACTTCACCAATTTCACTTACTCCTATGTAAAATGAGTGGTCCTAATCTTGGACAAAGCTTGTGTGGGCTTTTCCTTCATCATTCACAAGGTTAATGTTGATTATCAGTACTACATAGCTTTTAATAACATACATGATAATTGTATAATTAGAATGGTTTGCACATATAGGGTTGAACAGTTCTGGGTTTCTCCTCTTGTCTGTTGAATGGTTTAACAGGTTGAGTCTCAAAAGAAGAGCTATCAATCAAGTGTGTTAATAATATTAAACCATACCTCAGCACTCCCAGATCAAACTAATAAAAATCAGCTATAGTCTGAGAAGTGTTTTATCATATTTCAATTGTTGCTGGGGGTTTAATTGTAATACCAAAGATGGTATCATATAATACTGTATGTTCTTTGCTACTTTATTATTAGATCTATAGAAATCTTGCACACAGCATTGATCTGCAGCGAGAACATCAGCTGATCCTTGTCATCCAAAATAAAAAGGAGGGGAATCTATAAGTGAATGCATACACTGACTGGTGTTGAACATCAAGGCTGTAGAATCATATGGCAGGTTCTAAGGACATTAAATCCACTAAAATGAATCTTGTCATATCAAGAATGGTGAACAAACAAAAAGGTGTGTTGAAAATGTCCTAGTTAGATAGTAATCCATCCTCCATGAGTTTTATCTCACCATATTCAGAGATAGATTGTTCATGCTATAAGGATGCCTGACACATTCTTGCTCTTCTGCCATGGACCCATGGGAAATAAGCACACATTATTTGCCTCAGGCAGGCTTATGTTCATATATGCTTATGTCACCCAGAGGATCTATAGACAGGTATAGAAGTTCATATACAAATCTCACAACTGCACCAGCTTTACATGAGTTATTCATCATCATAGTGCAGACTTTATCATAAAATGCAGAGTTTCGCTGCCATTATAGTGAGCACTTTACATTAGGGATGACCTATTAGGAGTTTAGTGCCAGTAGCTAAATGCCTTATGTTGCTCATATATCATTTCACTGCTAGTCTTAAAATATGGCACAAACTCTTTCTAGGAATGCTTTGATTTTGAATTTGTAAAAAGTTTTGGGAATTAAATTTTGAGTGACAACCGAGGAAACCTTAAAGATCAAACAGAAAATAATGCTCAGTATGGAATCGAGGAATGTTGATAATATTCGGCTGTGAATCTACACACACACATACACATACACACACACACTCACTCACATAGAGAGAGAGAGAGAGAGAGAGGAACGTAGCTGCAAGGATGCTCATATTGTTTGAATAACTTTATTCTCTCACTCACTCTCTCTCTCTCTCTCTCTCTCTCTCTCTCAAACTTTCTCATAGGGAATTAGACATACGGGCTTAACCTTAGTGTTGTGTGTATGTGTGTGTGTATGTATTTGTGTGCTGTGACAAAGATGTTAAACAGCAAAAGCATATGCTATACAGATTGTTGTGTATAAAGATGCACATTGTGATCTCAGGGGAAAAAAGATCTCAAACGCTATGCCACATTTTAATGTTTCATGAGTGAGCATCTCATTATTTGAAAAAATAAATGCTTTAAAAATGCAAAGCTGGCTCCTAGCTCCATTTGCAGACCAATGCATTTTCATCTAACACACTAGTACACTGTCATTTTCCCGTTGACATTTTCTCTGAAATATCAAATCTTTCAGGGTAAACAATTTCTCTGCCAATTAAATGCTGTGAACTCTGTAAAAAGACTGTGCACAGCTATTTGTATGGCTATTTTCAGCAGTCCTTTCTTTAAAATGAATGAGACATATGTGAAGATATGTGAAGTGGGTCCTCGGAGAAATAACTTTGAGCATGATGGCACTGACGGCCCCTGGCTCCAGACACAATGACAAAGCCCTGTATATAAAAATGAGAGCCACGCTGTTTATGACAAGTCACCAAAGGAGCGCCAGCAAAAGTATCAGCTTTATGACAGCTCTAAATGGAGCTGTTACGGCAAAATTTATCGTTCAATCCTTGGTCGCTTCGAGGAGTTACCGAGGTTAGACAATGGGGCGATAAAAGCGTGGCAAAATAATCATCTCAATAAGCCACAGAACATGACCTGTAAAATGATTAGGCAAGAGAATGACAGAAATATTCTGCACGCTCCCAGAGCATCTCAAAATTTACAGCTTTATTAGATTGTTCGCATGGCCATCTCAGCGCGTGGGTGAAGATGATTCAGGGTGAGCGGAGGGTAATGGGAAAACTTGAAATCCATTGGTCATATTTACCCAGGCTTCAAAGGAGCAAAACAGTGTTACAAGTGCTGGGTCTTTCAAATAGATCAGGATTAATCTTGGCAGTTTGATGGGATCATTGAAAACATCTTTTCAGAAAGGAGATAGTGGGTGGACCAAAGCAGTACAGTGAAAAATAATAATCAACTGCGTGATTATTTGGGGGAAAAAATTTGATTTGGGGAAATAGCAGACTGTGTACATGTATCCGTAAATCTCAGGGTAAACTATATGCATCTTTGTGCTTAAGGGTATTGTTGTAAATCTTTCTGGATGACCATTAAAATACTGTAGTTTCAACAGAAGTAAGATGATTGAAGAATCAGGAGACTAAGAGCCAGGTTATAATAAAAGAGATGGTTTATTGCATGCACGAAGACAACTTAGGCATTCTATAGTCTAAACATAAGTTGGACACAGCCGGCTTTTATAATCATGTGTACGTGCAAAGGACATACCCAAGGCTAATAAGAGAAAAACATAAGAGAAAAACATAAGCTAGGACAAAAACATCTTGACCCAAAAACAGATATGTGTACATCATGAATGAACAAAGGACAGACATGTATGCATCATGAGTAAACAAAAGTCATATTGAATAGATCTTAAATGATTGAATCATGTATCTTCATCACATAATCATAATAGAAAAATAGAAAAAAATAGAAAATAATTCACAGCCATATTGCCACCAGGAACCTAACCAATCACTGTTAACTTGATCAATACTTTTAACATGGTCACGCAACTCATCTAGATCTTTAATGTACTGAGTCAAATTTGTGGTAGAGTTGAACACATCTGTACAGCACTCAGGGCCTACCACTGCACAGGTACCCCCTTGTTGTGCTAGGGCATAATCTCTAAGCATTTTGCAAAATCATCATCTGGTGTGATTGTAATGTAGTGGGTATAAGATCTAAGGCTTGTGCGGTATCATTAGCCAATTCTCAACTTCACTGGATAACATACGAATTTGATCAAGGCTAACCATGACACCATAATTGGGAAGGAGAGCACCTAGAAATCTGCTCCAAACGGTTTGATTACAGGTGAAATATTCAATTAAGGGGGTGTCGCATATTGTTATGATGAGTATGGATTTGATAACCCACAGGACATATTATCCCATTAGCGCTGAAAGTAAAGGTGGCATCAATCTCTGAATAAAATTAAATATCTGCCATCCTCTTAGGTGTTATTTCATGATTGAATCTTTTGCAGCCTCAAAGAAAGATTGATATCCCTTATCAGTAGGCATAAGATCTAAAGTACCATTAGAGTCTAGAATTATTAGGCATTCTGTAGCCTTCCTTATCTGCAGCTATTTGCATTTCACCATTTTTGTACACTTGGCCTTACAGTTCACAGGTCCACAAGAGCCAGGAATATCTAAAGAAAGTGTGAGCCAGTTTATCCAGGGACCAGGTTCAGAATTGCAATCAGCAAACAGCAGTATCTTATGGCAGACACAGGAGCAACTTAGGTTTTTCTTTTCCTTTTCCGAAACTTCAAAAGAAAGATTTATTTTTAATCTCTCCAGATCTTTATTTGAAAACAGATATGGATTTTAACCAGATGTTTTAGGTTCAAATGTTGTATAAATGACCACTGGGGTTACCATCTCTCCCTGCCTAACTTGGGTTCTGTCCACTGAGGAGTATGGAGCGCTAATCACATTGGGTAAAGGGAAGCTTCACTTCGAGTTTAACACCACGGCCTAAACGCCATCCGATCCTCTCAAAGCTCTCCTCTCAGAGCCATCCAAACTGCCCCTGTTTAGGTGATAGCACCACTTTACAGTGTGAGGCATGTATCCAAATCTTACGTCCCTGACACAACATTCGTTACATAAGTAACGAATTAGTTACTAAGATGACTTGGAAAGGGCCTTTCCATTTCGCCTCTACCGGACCAGCAGTGTGGTTTTTGATCATCACTCACTGTTCCAGAACAATAGCATGTCCCCCCTTTTGAGGTGAGGTCCACGCCTCCAGGACACACTGTTGCACAGAGCTAACAGCTTCAGTGAGTTCCTCACAATACTTCATTAGCGCATCGGAGGTATGATGCACATCTGCTTGTCTTAGATCGATTGTCCCTGACAGGGCCATCGGTCGACCTGTAATGATCTCGCATGGGCTGAGACCAACCCCTCTCATGGTTGTGGACCAAATACTGCACAAAACAACTGGCAACGCATCCACCCACGACACCCCACCTTGGTGTAACTTCGACAATTGCTGTTTCAAAGTCTGATTTTGACATTTGACCTGTCCAGAAGCTTGAGGCCTATATGGACAGTGAAGCTTCCATTGAACATTCAACATTCTCATGACTTCTTGCACGACTTGGGCAGAAAAGTGAGTTCTGCAGTCTGAATGAATGCATTCAGCAATCCCCCCCGACAAAAGAAATCCAGTGTTTTTGCCTTGTGCATAGCTGTCCCTGTTTTGATTGAATAGGCTTCAACCCAATGTAAGAATTTATCAACCACCACCGACACATCCTGTTTACCTTGACTCAGGGGAAGGGTAATGTAGTCAACCTGCAGGTGTTTGAATGGCCCTGCAGGTCCCTGGGTGTGAGCTGCAGGAGTTGGCACCCCTGCTGCCTTGTCGTTAGCCTGGCACAGAACACAGTGTCGCACAATGTCAAATGCATGTGCACAGAACTCAGGGTTCGACCATGTAGAAGAAAATCGGTGAACCATACTCTGAACACCCACATGTCCTAGACTGTGGATTTGTTGGGCTAAGTATGGCACCAATGCCTCAGGAGCTACATATTTTCCCCCTTTTGTCCATGCGCTAGCAGAATCTAGACTCGCACCTTTATCCACCCAGGACCATACTTCTAACATGGGAGCATTAGTGAACATGTCCTTCAAGGAGGACCGAATCTGCTGTGTGACAGGTTTAACCTCATCAGAGTCTGAGGTTTTGATGGCTGAAATTGTTAAAGAAGGAAGACTGCATGCAGCCCTGGCTGCACCATCAGCCATGGTATAACAGTGTTGGGGGGAGTATTGAGCCTTAATCTTAACCACAGCCAAACGTGTTGGACATTCACATGCTGACAAGAGGTCACACACAAACGAGGCATGTTTAATTGGCATGCCTGCAGCTGTCAAAAAGACCCGTTGACACCAAATACTTCCAAAATCATTTAGAACACCAAAGGCATATCGTGAATCCATGTAAATTGTAGCTGTACAACCGGTAGCTAGGACGCAGGCATTCGTCACAGCCAGAAGTTCAGCAACCTGGGCTGAGAGATGATCAGAGAGATGACCCTGAGCTATCCAGCACGCCTGAACCGTCTGTGAAAAAAATCATGTCTGGATTTTCCAGAGGAATCTCAGAAACACACAAAGGCAGTGAGTATGAAAGCATCACACAATCATAGTCACTCAATACATTCTCTTCTTGTGTATCAGAAAGTACAGTCATCATTAATGAGGAAAGTTTGATGATCTTGGCCCTTTGCAGGGTAATGTTGGGTGCTGTGAGAGCATTGAGACAATTGTCCCATCTCTTGGCGGTCATTGTGATAACACGAGCTGAAGACAACAGAGGGAGAACAGCATGTGGATGGCAGACAGTGAGATGTTAACACTACTGGAGCACAGGCAGTTACAGCTAAATAAGTGACTCAAAATCCAACTGCGTTTGTAATTATGAAATAACATTGATGCCTAAAATAGGAGGGCTGTTAATCTGTGCTGCCACAAGAGAGATGTCAAGTGACTTAGGACCAAAACACAAACGAACAGGTTCAGTTCTGTAAAAGTTTTCCCCAGTCACACCAGAAATAACAGTGCATAACAATAGTTCTAGTTAGACCAAAATCTCTAGCCATCTCTATTGGAAGTATTGATTCTTATGCACCAGTGTCATTCAAAAAGCTGCATTCATGATCATTCACAATGACAATGTTTACATGCATGTTAATATTCCGATATTAATCGGAATTTGGCAATATTCTAATTAGTATTGAGTCATGTGAACGCCGCAATCTGACTGCCTGATTTAGATTAAGACAATATTCTGATTCCTCAAATTCTGATTCTCATCCATGGAATATGCCTGTTTTAATCTGAAATTTGTTGCATGTAAACACCTTATTCAGAAAATCCACTGAAAGGAGATACATGTGCATGCTCAGTCCGCAAGGAATTGTGGGTGCTAACAGATGCTTAGCTTAATAGATGCTTACCTGACCCTTTCCATTTCGAGGCAGTGTTGTCAGGCATTTTTGATGGTGAGAAATTTTAGAGTCCTAATTAAATGAGTGTGAAAAGTAGTAATAAACCTAATAACTGAGCATACTCTATAACCAATGGCAGCATCTTGAATCTCCCAGGAAATAACAGCCGGGGAGGAAAAGCATATGTGTAGATCCAGCAACCATGTATACAGGAATATTCCATATAAACATCGTATTATATCCATATAAACATCGTATTCGGAATAAGGCTGCAACCCGAATATAGACCTTAAACGGAATTTGATGTGCATGTAAACGTAGTTAGTGATTATCACATACAATCTGTTATCCTGCTCATGCATAATTGGCTGCAAATAGGCTCTCAAAGCAGACATATCTGAAAAAAATGTGCAGCAGGAGGAGGAGGAGGCAGAGGTAACGCATGTGAGTGTTGGGAGGCATGTTGTACCAGATAGTCCCGCCCAGCGGGTCAGGCTGAGAAGCTCAGGAAGTCAGATCGCATTTACCACTCTGCTTTCACTCTTCTTCTTACGACACGCATGCTCCCAGTGCCCTGCTTATGACAATACTGACACATCCCACTGAACAGGTTGAGCATTTACAGCATTAGCAGTTGTTTGCAACAAAGCAGACACATGCATTTTCAAATTTGAGCCTCTCTCTCATATCTGTAAAAAACCTCCAATGAGTACAAGTTGTATAACTGAATTTTCCGTGTCATCTGAGTCAGGAAAGGACCCATGCCCATTTCTCTGAGACGTTTAAAATCTTTTGCCATGCGATCTACTTGGTCAGGACTCAGTGACTGATATTTTATTGTTACTTTTGCTTCCTTGTCCTTTTTTGACTTTGCCTCTTTAATTACTATCGGGGCTGCCACAATGGTTGGTGGATCTAAACCAGGGTCGTCTGGATCGTCATCAGAGGATGACGGATCTGGAAAGCATGTTTCTGATTGGCTGTTAAGGCTTTTAAGAAGCTGGATACAGCTTCTTTGCTTTAGTCAAAGGCAGTGTCTGTTTTTCCAAAACCTCAATCTAGGCTTGGAATGAGTTATTGGAGCTTTGGAGCTGCTCACAAGTTTTTTGAGTGGAGATAGCAGCATGTATATGGTTATCACATTCCTGTAACAGCTTAGCAACCATCTCATCACTCTCACACACAAGATTATTCCTATCTTGTATTAGGAAAGCATGCCACTGTCTGAACACCTGCACCACTGCTTCAAGGTCTTTATACTTGGCACATTTATTGAAAGCAGAAACCATTGCTCTCTACTCCACTCTGTCTGTTCTGGAATCCCAAGCTCTTTACATAATTTAGTCTTTTTAATCACACACAACGTATCTAGCATTTTCCCTAGCTCCCTCTCAAAACTGAGATTATCACCAAAAGGCAAGGATAACTCACAAACTGGTGAGGAAGACTCTCCAACACCCTTATGATCCTGATTACTCATTGCCAACACAACTGATTGGGTACCAAGAAACTTCAACTGAACTCCTATCAATCAAACTCTCTTATTTTAACTAGCATTAAACTGACCTGATTCTGTCATCAAGCAAGCTCTTTGACAGGATGACTCACTCACCCATGCTGACATATGTTTGTCAGGACCACAGGAACAGAATCACCGGATCAGATCAGATCAGATAGGTGATGATGTTGTCTGTCATCTGGGTCGTCACAGTGCACGGATGGAGAACATCACTCTCCCACCGGAGTCACCAAAATTGTTGTAAATCTTTCTGGATGACCATTAAAATACTGCAGTTTCACCAAGAGTAAGATGACTGAAGAATCAGGAGACTAAGAGCCAGGTTATAATAAAAGAGATGGTTTATTGCATGCATGAAGACAACCTGAGCATTCTATAGACTAAACATAAGTTGGACACAGCCGGCTTTTATACTGATGTGTATGTGCAAAGGATAATAAGGACCCAAGGCTAATAAGAGAAAAACATAGTCAAGGACAAAAACATCTTGACCCAAATTCAAGGACAAAAACATCTTGACCCAAAAACAGATACGTGTACATCATGAATGAACGAAGAACAGACACGTATGCATCATGAGTAAAGAAAAATCACATTGACTTTTGAATCATGATTGAATAATGATTGAATCATGATGATTGAATCATGTATCTTCATCACATAATCATGGGGAAATAGAAAATAATCCCATAGTATATTTGGTTGGAAATGAGCTGAAACTCAAAATTCAAACAAATAAACCACTCACTTTAGTGAGTTGTCTAAAAATTACACCTCAAAAACATACGCACCACTAATACTAGTGTAAATGCTTTTCAGATGGATACGTAACAAGGCAAGCAATGATGCCTTCCTTTCTTGATTGCTTGGACTTTGGTGGTCCACAGATAGGTTTTCCTCCCAACAGACATTTTATTGCTGGACTGTTAGGATAACGCATATTTACAAATGTTGCCTTTTCACAGTTCTAGGGTCCCCTGTTCAATCCTCAACATTGGTTAGTGTATGTGTGGAGTTTCACATGTTCTATTCATGTCTGTGTGGGTTTCCTCCAGGTTCTCCAGTTTCCTTCCACCTCCTAAAACATGCCTGTAGGTGGATTGCCCCTAGGTGTTGAGTAATGAGTAATAAGTGTGTGAATGTGTGTGTGCATGGTGCCCTGAAATGGACTGATGTCCCATCCAGAGTGTACAGATGAGGAGGTAAGAGATCTGGATGCTGTAAAGGACTAAAGTGCTGCTGCATTGCTCTCTTTAGATAGAGATGGTGAGCGTTAATCCCACTGGCACGACTATCAGCAGGTAGTCGAACAGCATTGTGGGAAATGTAGGAATCAGGTAACCAAAGTGAAAATAGACCAACATGTTGGTGAAATAAGTTTAATCTAAACAAAAAAAAAAAAAGTCAACTCAGAAATTGCCCCTGTGTGAGAATGTGTATGTGCATTATAAAATAAATCTTAAACATCACTGAAGATGTTAAATTAAAAGATTAATATTGTTCAGGGTGGATTTTCTTTTAACCACTAACCTAAGTGTTCTGACTCTCCGTTGCCAACTCCACATTTAATTGCTCTGTGTCTATAGTAAATGAGATGTCATTTTCTATGCTAAAACATAGCACTTTGTATAATAGCCATTATTTTCTTAATGATTTAGAGTTTGAATTAGATCTCTGACTCTAAAATCAGAGACAAATGCAGGCTTTACTCTTTATTCTAATATAATACTTGACTCAAAACTGAAATCACTGATAAACACACACACACAGCACCACACTGCTCAGTGTTGTCTGATTTATTGAATGTATCGAAGCATTAGGTCTCTCTCTCTCTCTCTCTCTCTCTCTCTCTTGTACTCTCTCTCTGGTATTCCAACTCACACTGAAAAAGAAGAGCATATAATTAGACTTTTCATTAACCATACACAGGTTATGCGTTCGTTCTTCTTGACTCCTCCTCCCATTCATACCCCGACCACATTTCCACAAACACCTTAGAACAGAGAGGAATAAATTCACAGATCTTAAGGCAATGTTTCTGCCGTCACATTTGGGAATAAAATATGCAAGCTTAGACCCTCGCTATTCATTTCACACACTTTTTTCATAATTACCTCATTATGATGAATTAACAGCATGTGTGCTGTGAAGTGAGAGCTACCCTCCAGTGGTATTTTATCTGATGCTAGTCAGCTAGGCTTTGCTCCGTTCGGATCCTGAGATATACTCAGGTTGCTGTCCTGGTGGTCTAGTGCTGAACAATGCCTTTATGGTAAGAAGCACCTGGAAAGAGGCCTGAAATATTGTCCTTGTCCACCATTTGATGTGCATGTCTCTAAGGCTTAGTGTCCAGTAGTGACGTCTCTGTGTGTCCTCCTGAGGTTTGGCTTCCATCCACATTCAGCTCTGCATTATATTGCACTGGGACAGAAACAAATGTCTCAGGCTGGAACACTGTAATTGCTGTGGTATTCAGTGGTTGTGGACAGAGAAATAGGGGAATGTAAATATCTGATTCTTTGTCTCTCAAAGGCTTTCAGTCTTGTAATTCACAAGAGGAACCTCAGAAGTTAATATCAAGCTGTTGGTATCCTTCAGAAGCAGGAGTATGGCTGTATGAGAAAGAAAAACAATCATCCTGAGTGGGGCTGTCTGGAGAGTCCTCTTCTGGCTATTCACACACTCTTTCTCACTCTCTCTCTCTCTCTGTCCCTCTCTCTCTCTTTCTCTCACACACACACACACACACAGGTTTCCTTGTGGGGACCAACCAAATGTCCCCACAAGTTAAAAACTGTCAGATATTGTTATTGTTAACCATTCAAAATAACATTGATACTGTTATTATATTTAATGAATTAATGAAATAATACAAATATTACATTTAATCCAAAGATATAGTTTTCTGTAATTATTCAATATTCGTACTAGATGTACTACATAGTGCCACATAAAGTGCCAAAATTGTCCTCCTGAAGCCTGTTGCATTGCTCTGGGCTGATCCTACAAATGCTTCATCACAATAGTGTTGGAATTACTGAGTGTAGATGCTGAGCATTTGTGCTAAGGATAACCTGAGGGAGTTGGTTTAGCATGATGGACTGTTGTAAATGGACCGTTATAAATCTAGTAATCCTACGTACAAGTATATAGTATATAGTATTTACTTTCAGTTGGTTAAAAATACACAGAGGACAGAAGCATGCTAAATTTGATGAACATCTCTTCTACAGTTTCCAGCACTCACAAGCTCATATTCTTACTTTATCTGTCTATATGACAGCATCATTTAATGGCTATGAAATCATATCTTTAAACATAAATGTTAGATGATATTTCTATTTCACAATCCAGTGTAACAGCTATGTTTTTAATAAGGACCTGTTATAGCCAGTGTTACAGCCTGTGCCACCAAAGTGGAAAAATGTCATTAAAAGAGGCAATTTTACCATTACCATATAATTTACCATATCATTTGATTTACTGTTGTGTTATTTTCTTAACAATAATTTATCTACAATATAGTATTAGTAGCAGCAATTCAGAAACTTACCAGCACTTACCAGCTGGCAACGATGGTCTAGCGGTTTGCCCAACTCGGCCTGTGTTTTGGCAGCTAGTCAGACTAAGCTGCATTTTTTCAGCAAGGTTGCTAATGCTCCCTCTGTCTCTGATACTCTGATACTATTTGATGAGGAAAGATTTGTATTTTCAGGTGAAAACCAAAGTCAGACAGGAAATGTTAACAGCTATTAGTTAACTCAATTCATTCAAAATGACCAAATAATTCCAAAATCACTACAAGAATACTGATTTTATACTTCTTTTTGTATTTAACCAGCCTGTTCCAGTATAATTTGCATATAGATTATTACCATCAGGATGTCCTTCCATCTTTACGATAAGAGGGCTGTCTACTTTAATAAACACTCCCACTATTGATATTTGCATCATTTAATGTATATATAACACTGTAGTAAAACTAAAGCCCTGAGTCAATTGGGCACATAGGGACCAACTGTTTACTGATCAATGCCTGACTCTTCCTGCCCAAAGGGATTCACTTCAGGGTGTTAGCAGCTGGTGTTTTTGTTTGTTGTATTAGTTCACATGAGACTGCTGTAGTTTTTTGTGCATTCACTCTGTGTTATTGTGTGTGTTTAATCTGGCACACAGACTCATTAATTTATTGGGCCTTTAATGAGAACGTAGCTGAGCTCATGCATGCATTTGATGGCTACCATTGTCCTGCTCCAAATACAATAACATCCATATTAAAAGACGCCACAGGCTCAGGGGTATCAATCTGGCATGAATGTTTTAGAGCTTTCTGATGAATAATTAAGAAGCAATAAATCATAAATGGATCACTGTAATGAGTGCAAAAATCTGACATGACATATCTGCTGCTTTAGAAGAGCCTAGTGATGGCCATCTCGACTGGGTTTTTGAGAAGAAACAGCTATTAGGATATATCACACGATTCAATCGTGGTTGCAGTGAACGATATTGTTGCAGCAGCCATAATGGCTATGATAAAGGAGAATTTCTCTGGCTTATACCAGCTCAAATAAGCATGCTTTTTGAAACGCTTCTTATGCTTTTGGCCTGTTTGCCTTCTTTGCCCCAAAACCTCAAGTGTCAGTTTGAGCCAGTTCATTGACTTTAAAATGCTGCTCATGCGTTACCATCTAAAGCCTAGGGCTCTCAAGGTTACTGTGCACAAGTCAAGTTCATAAATGTATTCATGAATGGCAAGGTGCAACTCAAGTGTAAGGAAAGTTTGAAAGTGAAGCATTATTCAAAAAGGCACACTATTGTGTTTTTTTTATTTATTTGGAAAAAAAAAAAGCTGACCATGTCTATACTGTTTCACAATGATATCAAGTCTAAGGTTTTAAAGTATAATTATTGCTCTAAGCTGTTAATATTAGGAAATATTATTGATGGGTAAAGTAGCCCAAAAAAACCATCCTAATGCTTAATAAAACTCAAACTAAGTCCACTTCCAAAACTCAAAATCTGAGCCTGTATTAAACAAATCATGACTACCTTTGGCTGGCCAAACAGCTGAAGCACTGGTTGTCTTAACTGTCCTAACTTTTCACCAAGCACTTGAATTAGCACTTAAAAAAAATAAATCAATCCCTTGTCTTGTGTGTTTTCTTGTCATGTTGTACTAACCTAAGTGTTGACCTAGTGTTATGGGATGATATGTTTTTGTTTTTGAGACTACAAAGCACTTCTGTAAGTCACTTTGGATAAGAAATGCTTATCTGCTAAATGTGGTAAATGTAAATGTAATATACAGTACTGTGCAAATGTCTTAGACACATGCGAAGAAATGCTGTAAAGCAAAGATGCCTTCAAAAATAATGAAAATGTTTGCACATAAAAATATACCATAAAGAACAGTAGACAGTAATAAACGAAACAAAGTCAATATTTGGTGTAACAACTCAGCTAAAAATGTATCAGCAGTCTCAGGTACAATTTGTGCAGTTTTATAAGGAAATTAGCTGGTAAGTTTTTCTGAGCATCTTGGAGAATCTGCAACAGTTCTTTGACTGTCACACTTGCTTCTGTTTTTGCAGATAAAACCTGACAGACTTCATTATGGGTTTTTCTGTCTGAAAAGTGGTCTGTTATGTAATATGTTGATTTCTTTACTGACACACAAGCATATTCTGTAGCATTTAATTTTTTTGTTGGAAAAGTAATGTTTAGAAATCTAAAATGTTTTTGTACCCACTCAATAATGCAGAAGTTATAAAAAAAAAACATCTATAACAAAATTTGTATTAAAAAAAAAAAACTATGGTGCCTAAGACTTTTGCACAGTAGTGTATGTGGTAATATTTACAAAGTAAATAGTATAGGCAGAATAAAAACCACATAGCTTTCTTAAACATCAAGGTACTAAGATGGTCTTTTATTATTACATACAGTGGGGTCCAAAAGTCTGAGACCACATTGAAAGTCCAGGATTTTTTTTTTAAAACTGGAAATAACTGGACGTTTTTTAGGCTCTGAAGCTGATCAGTTGGACTTTAAGGAACCAAGCCCAACAGCAACCCCAACTGCTGTAACAAAAAATACAGACAAATAATAGAGTGCCTTATCACCCTGCTTCTGCTAATCCTCTAATTAATCAATCTGCCTCAGCCACTGTCAAGCTTAATATGACTGAAAACATTTGATTGGTAAAACAAAGGAGTCATGTAAGGAGTTATCTCATCTCATCTCATTCCGTAGGGAATTTGTGGTCACACAGAGGATGTTCAATAGCTCTGCCTCAGATGTGCCACGAAAAGCTGCCTCGTGATCAGAAATCTTCATTGCTTATGGATTTGATTAACCTTTCCATGCATGTCGCAGTAATGTGGGTGGGGAGGAACACACGGTGGCATTTGTATGGACCATAGAGAGAGACTCTCCTTTAAATGCCACAGCTAATGAAGCCACCAACTAACAGCAAACAGGGCCGCAGATACAACAACTCCACTGAGAGCAGAGCACTATGTCTGCATGTGTGTTTGTGGTTTCACATTCTTAAAAGTGACTGATTGTGACATGATTAGCACAGAGAATGTATCATCTGTAGCATATCTACATGCTGTTGGCCTGAATACCTCAAAGGTGATCTTTTCCGATGCAGCTACAGAACCCTTAGAAGTTTTACAGACATGATTAGATGTCATGTGCAATTAAGTTACTATTAATTTCAATATCATGTGGCTGCATCTAAACGCTCAGTGCACATATGTTGACGTGAGAGGCAATGGCATGGGAAGATAATGAACATAGGCACTGTTTGGAGGGAGTGGAAATAAGATCGATTCTTACTGCTGCCCCTGTTGCATCTGGGCCAGCCATCGGAATGTCATTTCATATCTGTATGAAATATTGATTTGTGGCAGCCTGCGAGCTCTGCTTCATGGAGTTGTGTGTGGGCGCTCTTCAACAGCCAACTCCGTTACTCCTGCACTCAAAGAGAACCCTCTTGTCTTGTCTCTTGTCAAAAGCATTCAGTTAAATCAAACCAATTTGGATGGGATGCTTCATCACATATTTGAGCATGTAATGGTCTGAAAACAAGAGCAGATCTTAGTTCTAAGAATTGAAGCTGCTTTTATATGCATGAAGAGTTTTGTATGCTTTTTCGCGACGCTAAGGGCTAGCTGTGAAATAACGAGCTTCCATTATGCTGTATCAACACATGGTGTTGTTTTAATTCTGTCTGGAGGGAAAAGACTGCATCAAATATTTTGATTTCTACAGTTCTATGCTGCAGGCTCAAGTTGTCCCTCTTTTTGGCTGACTTCTTGAAAAAAATCAGACCCAGAAAGCTAAAATACGAAAGCACCAGAGCATCACTCAGCAGTCTCTCACACGCACACTACCTGTCCACACCTGTCAGAATCATTGATCCGAGGTCCTGCTCTGGAGGCTGAATTGTTTAGCTTGCTGGGGCGCTAACTATTAACCTCAGAGCGTGCTGAGAGATATCCGCACTGACTTCTCACATACATCGTTCACACTGATCTGAAAACAGACCCTACTCACCTATAGGAGCACATCTGCCCCGCTGCCGGCACTGAAGGGCTTTTACATTTTTTACATTCAGTTAAGATGAGTACAGATAAAGATGTAGGTAGATGGTCTCACAGACACAGCACAGGCCATAACACTGGACAGGGAGAGAATAAGAGTAGGGGTGTTTAGAATTTCAACAAGTGTGTGTGTGTGTGTGTGTGTGTGTGTGTAAATTTAACACATTCACATTCAATCATACGTAAGGGGTATAGCTAAAAATCCTGGCCCCTTTGAGAAAAATTCCAACCAATCCCTCTCCAGTAGTCTTTGCTTTAAAGTGCATGAGTTCCTGCAACAAGCCATTATATAAAAGATTTTTAACAGGCATTCAAAACCTGTCAAAATGAGGCATATCAAATGTGTTCAGTGATGTGCCCCCAGCATTCCCAGTGTAAGTTACACACTTCCAAAAAAAAAAGCACAGGCTTCGCATTAGTTGTGAGTCCAGCACTGTTACATCATCATGAACTAGGGTGCAGGGTTATTTGTCTTAGATACAAGCTTTCCATCAACTACATGCACACAATACAAATAATAAACTGAAAATCCATTTAAAATGTTTACAGTTGGCAACTGAATTCCATTACACAGCTGTTTTGCAATAAACATGCTTTACGTAATGACATCACTTCCTGAAGCAGCCTACAGTAGCATAAGTTTTGCTTTGTCAGTAAAATGTTAGTGATATGTGGAAATGCCATTTTGCTAAAACATTTTTCACACAAAATAACCTCACTACTGATTAAAGCTGCATTACCACTGTGTTTGGAATAAAGTGTGCACTGTTATGCTTCTCTCATGACATGATGGCAAGCATTCAAGTAAACATCTAATAGAAGTGTAGTATATTTCTAATATATTCCTACTATATAATCCTCAAGATGAGAAGTGGCTCTGATTAACTCTTTTGATCTTCTCTGTACAGAAAAAAAATTCTACTTTAAAAACAACTCTTCTACTAAAGAAAATACAATTACTTATTGTCATATATGTGTATTTAACATTGTCCTCAAATGGTATTCCATTATGTACTCACAGTACATGCCCCAAATATGAATTTCAGGGTGAATTTTATCCAGGTGGAATAATCTGTTAATGCATCCGTTAATCTGTTAATAGTAGAAGAGATATTACTTACGGTGTATTGATGCTAAAGTACTTGGTTTGTTTATGCTAAATAATGTCAGTTAAGGCCTTTATGTAAAGCATTGCTTGTTTTTTGTTATATTTTTCTTGAAATTTGCTAAATAATAATAATTATAAATTTTCTAAAGTTCTTCCAGAACTTTTTACCATTTAAAGTCAAATCCCACACTGTACAGAGAAAACATTAATTATGTGCAGTATTAGAAATACATGTTTTTAAATTAATTTAACTGGTTATTTGGTAAGTCGAAGCATAAGTGACTTTTTTTTTCAGCTCTAGGGTCTGGGGTTTGATCCAGAATGGAGGTAACTGTCTGTGCAGTTTTGCATGTCCCCCCTGGAACCACTTGGGTTTCTACCTGGTACTTTCTTTTTACCTCAAAAAAAAAAAAAGAAAAAAACATGCCAGTATGTGGATTGCCAATTCTAAATTGCCCCTAGCGGTGAGTGTGTGTCTCATTTCCTCCTATACAGGATGTATTCCTGTCTTGTGCCCAGGCTCTAGATCCACCACAACCCTGACCAGGATAAAGCGTTACTGAATATGAATGTCACTGGAATGTCACTTGAATCCAGATCATCAGCATTTTGATGCTGGATCCAAAATGATTTCACATATGGACAACTTTTTTTTTTTTTTTTACAAACTCCAGCACTAGCACCTTGTTAGAGAAAAGGGGCTATTACATGTGTGCATGCATGTACTAATATGACACATGCTAACAGGGAAAGGGCAAAATAGCACTTACGTATTGTCTCACATATGCAAGGAAAAACCCCAGTCCCCACTTTCACACTTGCTTCTCACATTTTTCATCCAGCTGCAGATGGGAGCAGAGGTGAAGGAAATAGATTTCTATATTGAATCATGTTCTTGTATTGTTTGTAGATGCTGCAAAACAAACAGCAAAAAGGAAAATCAAGAAAGGAAGCAAGACAGAAGCAAAAGGAGGAATAAAGATGCTACTGCATGTCACAGTATTTTTCACTGCAATATTCAATGTTTGTTGTCCATTAATTAACTTTGTCCCAAGTGTCCCACTGTTTGTGAAAGACTTGCTTTTGTTTTTACCTTCTTTAGCTTTATGTCCTAAAACCAGTTTTTCTCCATCAATCACCTCCTGTGCCATGCCCCCATATTTTCCACCTAATTTGACCAGGGTTAGTCAACCAAAGGATTGGGCTCAATTTAATTATCAGTATTTACTGTGTGTCTATCACAAACTTAGACTTCAGATAGAAATATGGATTAAAGTACACTTTAAGTCAGTCAGAAGGATATATCTGTCATTGAAATTTCAATAGCATACTCATTTCTCCTCAGCACACTTGGTTAGTTCTACATTTTTTTCATCTGAGTGGAAGGTGTGTACCTGCATGCTGCCAATTAGGAAGAGTAAAATTAGCCTGCATACTGCTATTTTCACACAAGATCACACTTTGTGTGTGTGTGTGTGTGTGTGTGTGTGTGCACTGTGTCAAAGATTACTCCAGCTGTATATCAAAGTCAGAGGCCTTCTTTCTAGGAAAAACTGATGCATTCTTTTTCTGCCACAGTGACAGAGTGTTGAAGCTCTGAGTGTGTGTGTGTGTGTGTGTGTGTGTGTGTGAAAAAGAGAAATTGAAAAAACAGCCAGTTCCCAGGTTGAGATCACCCTAATAGCCTTCTGCAATGATTACCTGCCTGTGCAGCACAGCTTCAATTCATTTCATAGCTGCGAGTTCAGAGTTTTTCTGTGTGCACACGACCATCACACACATGGGCACACACATACACACACACACACACACACACACACCTACATGCTGAAAATCTTCTCCAAGGCAAGCAGAGGCCTGACCCTACTGGTTTCATTATATGAAAAGGTCAAAGGCTAAACTATGACTTTTTACCTCTGTTTGCTCAGTACATACAGTATTACAGTGAGTCCTTTCTACATGAAGTATATTTATTACATTTGACAGAAGAAGATTTTGTAATCTGATGGTTCCAAATGATGCCATCACCACACAGAGGTCTTAACCCTGTGTATACACAACAATCAATGAAACAGCAGGGGTGAATTCTCAGGAAAGAAAATGAGACCATGCATAGCTCTGTCTGACCATGCTCAAGCATGAATACACACATACACACACTCAAGCAGCTGTGATCCAGGCTTGCTTTTTTGCCCCATTAGCTCTGTTGGTAATGAGCCGAAGCGAATCCTGCAGGTCGTTTGTTTCTTTTTGTGTGTGTGTGTGTGTGTGTGTGTGTATGTGTCTCCTTCTTCTCTATGGTCACCTGGTTGGGGATGGTTAGAAAAGCTCACACACTGCTTCGAAGCTAAAGCTGCAGGTATCTGAGTGGTGGCCACTTACTGGAACAGCTATTTGTTTACCTTCTAAGCCTTTCTAGCACACACATTACACAGCAAATTTGGTTTGGCCTGCTTCTATTCTACCTGACTCTCTTGAGTACTGAAAGAATTTTATAACATTAACATAACTAATCTAAGGTTCAGATCCTCCACACTGCCTAACTAAAGTGCCTAACTTAAGTGTGCTAGCAGTCATGTTAGTCCATATGTAGAATATGCTACACTGGAGAACTGAAAATAAATAAATAAATAAAAATAAATAAAATAAATAAATAAAGCTGCAAGCAGCGGGGGCCAAAGAGTGTTTTATTCCTTCAGAACTAACACTCACTGGCTGTTTTTTTTTTTTTTTTTTTTTTTTGCACCATTCTTTATAAACTCTAGAGACTGTTGTGTGTGAAAATCCCAGGAGATCAGCAGTTTCAGAAATATTCAAGCCAGCCCATCTGGCACCAAAAACCATGGAAAAGTCACTGAGATCATATTTTTTCCACATTCTGATCTTTGAGATGAACATTAACTGAAGCTCTTGACCTGTATCTGCATGATTTTATGCACTGCACTGCTGCTACATCGTTGACTAATCGGATATTTGCATGAATGTGCCAGTGTACAGGTCTTCTAGTGGTCAGTGAGTGTATATGTGTATTGTACAGTGCAGTTCTGTTTTCATAGAGCTTCATAAAGTGGACGGTGAGTGTATATTAAAGCTCAAAGTTCTGTTCTGTTCTCTCTCTCTCTCTCTCTCTCTCTCTCTCATTCAATTTACAAACTGTTAATAACCAAACACATTTAGGAATATCAACAAGCATCCATACTGAGGAATGGAGATGTGTGTTGTGTGTGTTACTCACTGTCCTTCATACTATGACAGGCAGATATATACTGTATACTGTTCTGCTAATACAGTATGCTGGTACATGCTCTCTCTCTCTCTCTCTCTCTCTCTCATCTGTAAAACAGCTTCACTGATGGACATTTACACACTCACTAACACTTCATGCACAACTGGCTTCAGAATGTGTGTGTACGTGTGTTCTGTCATCTGCAAGTCAGTGACCTTTAGCGAGAGAGAGAGAGAGAGAGAGAGAGAGAGAGAGAGAGGATCAATAGCATACCGGTAAAGGCTAAAAGTAAACAAGACAATGTCTAACGTGAACTGCTGCTGATGTGTCTGTCCTCTTTATTCAGTTCCACTGAGGCTTCATCTGTCAAAGGACAAAAGATGTCTTGTGTAACTAATTCCAATGGAAGATACACACTTTTAAAAAAACATGAACATATTCATGCTTTTATAATTGATCGTCATTAATGACTATCAGTTATAAAATTGATATAATTTATAGTCAGTAATGTATTCAGCCATAGTGTAGAGACAGAGACTTAAGCTTCACTTCTCTACATTAAACTCTTTTGTGCCCTCAAGTTGAGGTCGTTTTAGCAGAACTCGGCGGTTTCCTTGGTGAGCACTCTGACGTTGCAAGTCTCTAATTTGCTTTGGCCAGACGCTGGCAGCTGAAGGTGTCTGCTGAAGCTTTTAGCAAAAGCAATCTCCACTGAGACACTAACATGCATACAGAGACATTGTCTCACAGACATAAGAGACATGCACACTTAAACCTTCATAAGCCTTCTTTAAAACTGCAAATAAGTAATCTCCCTCAACACTGCCAAAACACCTTCTCTACATTTAATGAAATGCCAACTTCAGCAGGGGGTGTAGCATGAATAATACTTAAAAGCCAAGTTATATCAGAGAAAGATTGGTAGCTTTCATGAAAAAAGTGTAGTATTTTTAAGATGACCTTCACTAAAAGCTGGCTCTAGCACCTGCTAGTACCTGCCAATATTTTTATGTCTACATTGAAGAGCAAGATCAAGTGATAGGAGTTGTAGCTGGTTTTAGTGGAAGTAAGATGCTTGAGTCAGTGTTTGAGGCAAAAGCCCCCAAACACACTGTAAAATATTATGTAGCTGTTTTGTGGCTTGTGGTTTGGGGGCTCTTGTGATGATAGATGGCATCATGAATTCTGCTAAGTGCCAGGATATCTTAATAAAAAACCTGGTTGTCTCTGCCAGGAGAATAAGATTTGGCCACAGATGGAGCTTTAAACAAGATAATGACCCCAAATATGCATCCAAATCAGCAAAGAAATGGTTGCAGAACACAAAATCTGTGTTTTGAAATGGCCGTGTGAAATCCTGTTGAAAACCTGTGGCAGTTCACATTTGCAAAAGCAAGAATATAAAGGAGCTTGAAATGTTCTGGATGAAGGAGGGGTTGAGAATTGCTCTATAATCGTACTTCCACCTTATAAAAATAAAAAGTATTGTGTTAAAACATACATTGTTCCCCTTTTGTTTAAGTTCAAAGTAGCAGTTATTGCATATGATATTTATTTTGTATATTAATTTTTCCTGAATGTTGAATTCTGGAGATGACCTTATAGATCCTCTGATAAACCTAATCTCTAAACTGTTGTATCAAACTTTTCAAAATGAAAAACAGCAACACTGTAATGTTAGTTTACATTAACAATTCTGAATATTGTAAAGCTGTCTGCTTAGAAGGACCCCAAGCCATATCTCAATACAATTCATATGCCAACTTACAATGCTTAGACTTCATGATGATAACCTAATCACAGCTCCCATCTCATTACGACCTAACAGTTCAACAACTCAGCCTACTCTTTTGCCCACAGCCACAATTTAACCTTTGTGATACTGTATCTCAGGCATGAAATGGATCAGAACATACACTGGGACCTATATGGCCCAAATTTGAAAGTATTAGATATGGTTGGTGGTAGTGTTGCCGCCTCATAGCTCCAGGGTCCCCAGTTTGATTCTGAGATTGGGTTTCTGTCTGAGTGAAGCCTAGGATGTCCTCACATGAGTTTCCTCCAGGTTCTCCGGTTTCCTCCTACCTCCCAAAAAACATGCCAGTAAAATTGCCCCTAAATTGCCCCTAAGTGTGAATTAGTGTGCTTCACCATGACCCTGACCCTGGGTAAAGTGTTTACCCTAACCAGAATAAAGTGGTTAGAGAAAATGAATATATCAAAAGATGTTGTTGGTTGTATTTTGGCCATTTTGCCTGATCACAAATGACATGTCTTCTTCCACATTCTGCCCACTGTACGCTTACCATTACCTTCCCATATTGCCCAGAATTTTCTACTATCTGCGAAAGATTGTTGCACTAAAGGTTGAGAAACAAGCTGTGAGAAATTGGCAGATTATTATTATGTTGCACACCCAAACAAAAGAGTGAAAAAGTCCAGCAACTGTTAGTCTTTCACAATTCATAATACACTGAATTAGCAAAAGATTGCTGGTGATGTAACCACTGGTCATTTTTAGTGGTAAAGGTAATATAAATAACTTTTACCCATCCTCTTTTTTTGCCGGTGTAGCAAAACCAGCCTGTTTGTGATTTCTCAATGTCCTTTACAAAGCAGAATGAAAAATAAATGTTGACTGTGTTGTATGCTGGTGTGTACTGTATCGGTGACAGTCTGTCATTGTGAGGGTGAGCTGACAGTTGGCAGTGTGTGTGATATGTGTATGTACTGAACTCCCAGACAGTAGCCATAGGTGCCCCTTGCCAACAAGGCCAAATGCTTGTTTTCATAGATCTGTCTCAGAACATCAGCTGCCCGAGGCTCCTTGTCCACACAACTGAAGAAAAAGCAGCCATCTGCTGAAGTCAGAGAGGCTCAGTGCACCGCTGCACTTGCCACTGTGGCTCTTTTTCTCCTGCTCCATTAGAGTATCATCCTTCTGTTCACATTGGGACTGCCAACAGGATGTGGACATGGACTCAAATTGAGACCATCTGAGACGCCTACAACCACCGAAACTTTTAAAATAACTCAGCATGGATTGTGGTGCTGTGCTTCAGATGGCAGACGAAGATGGACATTTAGGTTTTGCATTTCTGCTTGGCCTCGCTCAGACAACAGTCTCATCCTTCTGAACTCAGAACAGGGCTTCTTGGTCCCAAAAAACACACTATCAACACAACTTGGGTTTTAATTCACAAGAGTTTTTTTTTTTTTTTTTTGGCACTAGGAGTCCTTATGCGAATAATCTCAACATTTTTCATTTTTGTTCTAATAGGCAACAACAAATGTGCATGAATAGAGTGTTTTTTCACTTCCTACTAGTGTTAGTCTGGAGTATGCATGGATGTCATTGCTCGGTCAGAGGTAACTTTATCCTTTATGTTGCCAATATGTAAATGTGCTGACTTGGGTAATTACCATGGCAAAAAAAGCTTTCTGAACATGTACTTCGCTGCACTTACTCTGATTGCTGGAGAAATAGGTCTTCAAGAAGTCTAGTAAGAACAAACCTTCCATGTCACAAATATCCATTTGACACATTAAAAGCCTTGCAAGGGGAAAAAAGGAAAATAGAGAAAATGTGTGTGGGTCAGAGCATTGCTCTCTGTGTGAACATGGTTTAAAGCCTCATTTTCCTCTCAGAGGCGAGTGAATGTAGTGAGCAGCAGGGCAGCGCACCACAGAGGCCATGCGTCACCTCAAGCTCTTTATCTTCACTTGAGCTACAAAAAAGCACAAATTGATTCTCTGCAATAAAAGGGGCCAAATGAGCCATGCACCAAAAAAAGCCATAATAATAAACGGGCAATGATGTTTATGTCCGCACAGTGTGTACAGACACAGAGAAGTGCTCTTTTGTATTAGTGAGAACATAGTGGAATAAAATAGAACAGAATAGTTGCATTGCTTCATTTAGTTAAATGAAGAGCTCTTTACATACCTATTACTTGATGTTCAGTTAAGCTCTTTCCAGTCTTGTTTTGGTGTTACCCACAATGCCAGGCTGTTTCTTGTGGATACAGCAGAATCAATAAATCAACAGGTTACAGTTGGAAAGTCAAACAGCACAGACTTGCCCCTGGAGTCTGAGTAAAAAGGTGCAGCCAAAGGTGGAAAACCAGTGGGAAATAATTCAGTGCATTATGCAGACAATTCTCAGACAATCAAACAGATCATTACCAATGATCAGCAATTCAATTTGATTTAATTCAGTTTTATTTGTATAGACTATTATAAATTGACATTGTTATAACGCAGCTTTAATCGTTAATGTGCTAACAGTGGCAAGGAAAAACTCCCTGAGACCACATGACGAAGAAACCTTGAGAGAAACCAAAGTCAAAAGGGAACCCATCCTCTTCTGGGTGACTCAAAATAGTGCAAAATAGTACTATTTGAGTATTTCAGAAACTGCTGATCTCCTGGGAGTTTCACTCACTACCATGTCTAGAGTTTACACAGAATGGTGAGAAAAACAAAAAACATCCAATGAGCAGCAGTCCTGTAGGTGGAAATGCTTTGGTGATGAGTCGGGTTAGAGAAGAATGGCCAGATGTATTTGAGCTGACAGGAAATCTATCATAACTCACATAGCCAAGCTTTACCCGTATCTATGTGATTTCATTCATTGTGTTGCTGCCACATGATTGGCTGATTGGATAATTGCAGGATTGAGCAGATGTACAGGCATTCTAAATAAGGTGGATGGTGAGGATAGATAGGTAGATAGATAGATAGATAGATAGATAGATAGACACTTGTACACTTGTACTTGCCTCAGACATTTAATCAAACCAGTTGTTTTCTATTAATAAACATGTCCATTGTTTTAAAAATACAATTTATGATTGTTTTGTTTTGTTTTGTTTTGTTTTGTTTTTGTTTTGTTTTGTTTTACAACATTAGGGTTGCTTCCAAACCTTCATTGTTGAATCTGTCTTTTGCAGATAGATTGAACAAATCAAAGGGCCGTTAGAATTATGCAGATATGTTCATAAGATTTAGTATGAAAATAAATGGCCTTTACAGATAATCTATTATGTTACATCAGAGTAATACAAATTAGTTTTAGAATTTGGGGCTGACTTATTGTAAAGGAATTAGTATTAGAATGAGTAAGAAACTGTCATAAATAATAAGGGAGTCCTACATTATCTATTAGACCCATTAAGTCTGTTCAGTTTATTTTTGTCATTAGCATTGGTGGGTCACGCAGATGACATTCATTCTTCACTTTTCTCAAACTGCCAGGACAAATAAACATACCATCCAGCCCACTCTGTTAGAATTCTCTACTCGTCAAGGTGTTTAGATATCTTGATAGGTTCTTAATACCCATGAATATCTTTAGAAGCCTGCTCTATCTGAATCCCTTAACATTCAACAAAGGCCTTAGGGGTCACATTAAATAAATTAGATTTCTGAATTCAGGTCATTGATATTCAGAAACTCTGGTGTCACTGTGTTCTCATTTGTCAAAATGATTATTGCATTGAATTAAGACAGAAATTTAAAAATTAAACAGAACCAATTTAAATCAAATGAGAAAAATAAGCCATAAAAATGAAGCCCTCTTTATTAATAACTTTCAGGAAAATTAAACATTCATTTTTATGTCACTGAGACATAAAAAAGTGACATAAAATGTGTGTGTGTTCGTACATACGTATATACAGTATATGTATAACTCAACTCCTTTCAATTTATTTAGAGTCAGTATTTAATTTTATGTGGTAGCGTGTCTTTTGATGAAAATACAAATGATGGACATGTGCATATCACTGTCAGTATGATCCTTCAACAGCACTATAATTGGTGATTCCATTAATTACTGTTTATTGAGAGATCCTCTTCCACACAGACATAGAACATTAAACACCATTTCTGCTGCTTGCATTATCTGGTTATTTGTTATGCCCCTTATTATTACTTAAAGCACTCCTGTCATCCATCATCGTTAACTCATCCATGCAGGTCATCACTCAATCACACCGCAAGCACACTGCCTGTCTATTCTTCTCCCATGCTTTTTTTCTTATACTGTATTGTGGACACCACAGCAGCCTTGGTTTAGGAGTGATGGGTAATCTACCAGCATGCATTATTCAAATTATTACACAGCCCTACATCCTTTCTCGCCTCACACAAAAGGTCTTTAAACTTTCAATTGTTTACATAATCTGTATAATCCTTTAATAATATGTAATTATTTTGCCTGTTTTATTTATTGTGTGGTTGTATTGTGTGGTTTTCTGTGGACTATATAATTAGGGGTCCAAGCACCCATTTCTGGAACCCTACTGTTGTTGTTGTTGTTGTTGTTCTTCTTCTTCTTCTTCTTCTTCTTCTTTTATAACAAATTGTGCAGCCCAAACCATAAGACATATAGACAGTTGGTCAATATTTAGTACCCCCTGCTGTCACTCAGGCAAGAGAGATGACTGATTAAACTCCTAGGATCTACATTTATGCCCTTATGTAGGGGCTACAATCAATAGATAGCAGCGAAGCCCTACTTAAGAGTATAAACATAGGGGAAATTATATTTGTAAATCAGACAAAGATGGGTGTGTAAGATGTTAAAACTGAACACAATGTAACCACTGCAGCTAGTGTTAAAGGCTTATTACTCTATAAATAAGTCTATAGCAATGGTTATGGGGAAGCAGGGGACTCAGGACACGTCTCAATCAGCTCCCTAGTTCAGCAGTCACGGAGCTGATCAGGGAGTCGGCCATTTTAAGGGCTGTCACTATCACAAAATCCTTCCAGTGCACTGGAATGTTTACTCCCTAAAAAATCCCACAATGCACCGATGCTCACTATGTTCCATTACTAGAAATGACGTCATATTTTCTGAAGCCTCTTGGCTCGAAAAAAATGGCAGAGGAACTCTCAGACAACTTCGTATACAAATGTAAGTAGCTTGTTATCATTGTTATCTTGTTATCTCTCAAATGATTACTTCTGTTAGTGCCTTTTAACTTTATTTGACATTCTATATACGGTTTGTTTGAGTCTAATGACTTTTAAGTGTTTAATGATTTAATAAATCCACTAGCTAGCCTATGATCCTGCTTTAAGTACCATGACAGAAACACATGTGATTAAGATAAATTTATATGACATATAATGTCAGAAAGACACTGGTCCTGCCTGTTGTTGATAAATGCCAGTGGTGACATTTTACAACGCGTAGTACATAGTCATGTCATCGGAAATTGAGTGTCCCAATGTGGAGTGAGCCAGGGTCCTTACCAGTGTCTGAACTTGTGTACACGATATACTGATTCACAACCTAGGGAGCTAGGGAGCTGATTGAGACGCACCCTAAGAGAATGGAATTTATTGCAATTTATTGTCTATATGCTCCAAAATAAAGAGAATATGTTGTGATATATTTTTATATTACATTTCTATATGGGTGCAGACACTTTATTAATATTTCTTGTATATACAGAGTCATGTGCACAGGCAACATCACATTATTAAAAACAAGAATAAAACTGTGTGAAACAACTGCAGCTGGAGCATGGACAGCTGTGGAGTGTGTGAGGGAGCGAGGGAGGCTGTGCTGCTCCTGAAGGGCAGGTAATCAAAGTCCAGAGTGGGTGGTAAATTAATAACGCCTGCTGGACACTTAAGAATACAAAAACACAGACATGGGTGTTGAATTCAGCTGCTCTGTGGAAGCCTGGATTCACCACTCAAATGGAAATTGTTCTTTGTTCTAGGTGGCCTTTTTTAAGTATTCAAGTATTCAAGTATATTAGTATATAATTAGATAGGATATAATTTAGTTTTCCTTTTAGATACAAGTCGCCCATTGTTAATTTAAGCAATTTTGCATGAGCAAGAGTGCGACTATACTGAATATCGGCATGGCTGTGATTCAGCCGTAGGCACGAGGCCGCAGCGCGAGTGGCGAAGGTCATCACTGCAGTGCTGATATTCAGAATAACCACACGACTGTGAGTGTGATATTGCTTTTATATAAAAGTTCTATAAACAAGAAATTAATATCAAGTAACTGACATTTCAGACACAATATGGCCAAATGTTCTGTTTATTTTTGCTACTCTAGTTGAAATAGATACCAAAGAAGCTACGCTCACTTTATAGCACTTTGGCTAGCTGGCTAGCTATCTCACATTGATTTGTGAATTCCTGTTAAAGGTGCTTCCTTGGAAATTGGTTTCCCTTATTCCTTTTCATCTTCAAATGACATGCTTTCATAGTTTAAGTCAAAAGATACTGTATATTCCTGAAAAATATCTTTTGCCATGTCTGCTGATGACACCACTAACACTACTGTAGTAACTGTTTAGAACTAGGAGGTGGAATTTTTGTGTGGCGAAACAGACATGCAGACAAACAGACAGTGAAATTTCCCAGACCGGTTATAGTAAATATAAGCACTCTTGGAACGCCACTCAACTAATCAAATTAGTGGACTGGGCTATACAACTAACTGTTGTATAGCCATTCATTTATCCATTCATCTGTAGTAACCTCTTTATCCTGGTCAGGTTCACAGTGGATCCCTGGAAAACTGGGTGTGAGGCAGAAATACACCCATGAAATCATTCACAACTACAAGCAATTTAGCAAAGCCAATCCTCATACTAGCATGTTTTTAAAAGGTGGGAGGAAAGTGGAGAACCTGGAGGAAACTCATGCAGACACTCGGAGAACATGGAAAACTCCACACAGGCAGCAACCCGAGCTCAGGATAGAACCAGGGACCCTGGAGCCTAATGCTTAGGTTGAATCTCATTTAATAAAACATCATTTTACTTTACATTAATAATGCCAGAAGAAGAATACTTCTACAATTTGACATATTAATACCTGCACCACCTGAACATTATTTAGACATTCAGGATCACAAATTGAAAGAAAACTCCCCCTTAAGTTGAGCTGTCAGAGTCAGACATGCTCCAGCAGCAAAGCTGTGACCTGTTCCTCACCCTCACACCACTGTAGGCCTGTGAGGCACATGATACTCACTGTTAGCATAGCAAAACTGTGACAGCGTGCTGATCCCGAAGGTTGCTCCTACAGGAAAGCCTCCGAGTGCACAGACGAAGAGACGCCTTCTCAAGGTTGCTAAACGAATGTAAAAATCCATACTTGCTGAACCACATTCTTGTAAATGGCATTCAATATTTATTGCAGGCTTTGACAACATGGTGTTCTTTCAGAGGAGAGCATCACGTTCATCCAAGCATTTGTATTAATAGAGGCAGGAGGCTTTCTCTGCTTGTGATGACAGTAGATCTTTAATGTGGCAACAGGTGAGACTACGCTAAAAACAAACGGATTATAGAGTGTTTGTCTGCTGACCCTCACTGCCTCAATCTGAGAACAATAAGATTATAGCAAATATGTAACCACACACATTGGGAAATCTGTCTGACCCAGCATTAACAGGTTATTCATTTCACTCCTTCTAGCTTTGCCGTCACCTCCAGAATTTCTGGTTGGGGTCATGTGTGGAGGATCTTTCTATTATAGTATTACTATTATAGGTGATATTTCTACTCTATCAGCAACCAAATAGACAAATATACAAAGGCTTCATATTAATATTACTAACCATCTTCAAAAAATAAACATATTACTCAACTGAAAAAAGGCAAACACAAAGTAACAATGTTTAATATACTAGTGCAATATGAATGTTATTAAAATATCAATAATATACAGTTTGAAATTATATATGAAAATATTCTAGTTATATCTTTTTATAACATATTTTTACTTATTTCTTTTTATATGCTTTCTCAGGCACATGCTTGAAGTACATGCTTCTGGTCATGTGACCAATTACACCTCCCACATATGGATGAGAAATCAAGACGAGCCACAATTTGATTTATAACCTACCTTACAGCGAACAAAACAATCTTTTTTTTGTTTGTTGTTGTTGTTGTTGTTGTTGTTGTTTAATTTAGGAATTTAGGGTCATCATGCATGTCCATATATACATATATAGACGGGTAATATAAAAAAAAAAAAAAAAAAAAAAAGTTTTTTAGTGAGATGTTTGGCCACCACAAGCAACCAGAAAAGCTTCAATGTGCCTCATTTTATATTTTCAAGTCTCTGGACCGGAACTATTCTTAAAAAATATATTCCCTCAATTAGTGTTTTGATGGAGAGCACTGTCTAACATATCAGTTCAAAATCTTCCATAGGTGTTCAGTTAGGATGAGATCTGGTGACTTTGAAGGCCATAGCGTGTGATTCACATCACTTTCATACTCGTTAAACCATTCCTGTGAACCATTCCGGTTAATCCTGAAGAAACCTCTCCTATAAGGTTAAAGGTGATCAGTCAGAAGAACTTTGTATTGATTTGCGGTGATGTCTTCCTCTTATCGTACAGCATATGAGAACAACTGGCTTTTCCTTTCATTTGTAACCAGTCTGTAATTCTGTGTTGGTAGCGGTTATTTTTCCCTTTATATTACATAAAAGGATGGAATAATAATGGTGATTAAATAACAAATATAGCCATTAAAACTGGATCACATACACTGGGTGAAAATCACTGGGGAAAAAACTCCATTTGTTTTTCTACATTGTGCTGATAAAGTGCTGACGTGATTCCCTGAACAAGTCGGTTTCACTACTTCAACCAAAAATCAAACCACTGAGTTTGTTGGTTATCATACCATCATACATACAGTTTCATCGCTTGTATGAATAAAACATACCTGACTTCTGTATTAAACAGATTTCATAGAGCTACAGGTTACCATTTCTTATTTCCCCTCATTTTGCTGGTACAACACAATATCTTCCTCTGTTTGGCATCTAAATTGCATATCGGCTGTGGATGATTTATTGCACATTAACTATACACTGTGTAATTAGGTACATGTATCAAGTCTAATAAACTGGTGTATAAACTCAGAAACAAAACAAACTAGGTACTAGGTACTACAGTACAAAGGTGTATATAATTAAGCTGGCAACTCAAATAAGAGAAATGAAATCCCTACCAAACACATGCTCAATGCAATCCAGTAATACACAACATTTTACAGGACATTGCGAATGCAAATTCAGCATTGTCCCCAAGTGCCATGTCCTCATCCATACAAGCAGCCACTTATTCGGATCACTGCCTCTGATTAGTTGTGTTGGTGTGGTTATTAAAAAGTGGCCTCTATTCTCTAAAACAAACAAATTTAATTATCAGTGGCCCTTAAGTCATGGGCCATGGCATTAGCCTTAGTTTCCTTTTGATTATTCACTAATATTACATCATTTATTCTAATCAAGGATTTTAAATTACCGCCTTCAATTTCCATTTATAATTTACTATAATGTAATTTTAGAAACCCTCAGAGTCTCTAGTCGTGCATCTCAATGACTCTCCCCAACTTGCTGGCTGTGTCTCTCTAATCTTCAGCCCATAGGAGAATTATGATGAGATTATGAGATGTATTTTTGGTCCCTGTCACTGCACACTTAACAAGCATGAAGCTGTGATCCCACAACACCTGTCACAATCTGTCACTGCAGTTAACAGTTTGTCCCCGTGTACTGAGCGTGCATGCATTCCTATTAGCAAACTTTTGTTAGGTTATCACAGGCTTTGTTTATTTCAAACACTTCATTACGTATTCATCAGCTTGCTAATTGTTGAAAACAAGGAAGGGCTTTGCGGAGAATAAGTGATGCGTCCACTCATTCCTCATTCAAAGCCATGAAAAAAGACGAAGGTGTTTCTGTTTTGGGTGGATACTCTGTAATCCCTGACTTTCCTGTGAATCATATATACTCATAGCATATAGTCATGGAAGAGTGTAGTTTTATTTTGTGCTGACATGGGTCACTGAATTTTTGATCAGACTTCATAGAAGGTAGCACAGTGTCGAGTATGATATATTCCATATTTTCCGAATCACTGGAGCTGTGCACTGTATCATCTCTGATGTGTATATCTGCTTCTTCCTGAAGATGGGGGCATTTTTCCAGTCACAGCCCCACAGAGGCTAGAGCAGTATCGATAAAAACCATCTGAGCTGAACGCAGATACAGCCATTAATGCAATGTTCATCTCTAAATGTCATATCAGATATTTCTGCATTAGACATACGTTTGTAAATTATAATCTGTCAGACAGATGTATGCAACCTGCACTTGGGTGAAGTAGATGATCCAAAGGGACAGACAGGAAGTACAGAATGTCATTTTCTTACAGCATAGCCATCAGGCCTTTAGCTAGCAGCTTTACATAGCATTCCAGATACACCAATACACCAATGACTGTTCTCCTTAATCTCACACAAACACACACACTGCCTCTCTCCAAAACAGAATGAATATTAATCATTCGTGCTAATGAGGCGGGCTGCATAATAAGGGCTGAGGGGGCTCTGCTTCACTTTGAGCCTTAATGCAAGCTCCAGTCAGCTTGGCCCAATAAGCAGCAGCATGTGAGCTGGTGTCATAATGGTGATGCCACAGCGGATAGCCGGGGGCACAGGGGGCGGATTCAGAGTTCAGAGGGAGTAGGCAGCCAGCAGCTCGGCCCCAGAGCTGATGCTAGAGTTTGGCTTCACACTCCGTGCTGGCTTTGCTGTAGGATTCTGCATCCAACAGTCCTGCCAATCTGAGCACAGCACTCAGAACATCCTCTGATATGTGAGGCTGATGGCTCCCGAGTGGTGTAACTGGCTAAGTGGGTTGTGTCCTAGAATGACTTAGTTCTGCTCTCCTAACAATCTCTAGTAGTGCTGACGAATCGTAGACTTCTGCCAGCTCACAAAGACAGACTCGAGCAGACATTGATGCTCCCTCCAAGTGTGTTCAGCTCTTTGAAGTTCTGTGAGTAGCAGTTCAAACAGACGTAGTGACAAGCTTCACATTTTCTTGAGGACGTAAGAGGCTGGGCATCAGCCTTCCACTGGAAGAGAAAAAAGTATTGGTTCCACAAGTACTGGTGCATGAGAAGATTAAAGAATAGGAACAGCAGAATAGCATGGCATGTTTAGCCATTTATCCTGAATGTAGATATGTTTTTAATCACCTGTATGATTTGTGCCTGTTTTAAGAGCCCTTGGAAGATCAGAAACTGTGAAATGTACATTTTGGACCATTCTTTGAAGTGTAAAAAGCCTGTGCACTATGATAAAACATGATGCATGAACCAAAAAAAACCCAACCCTAACGTAGTTATGTAAAGCGCAAAATGTATAAGGAAGGAACAAAACACAACAAGTTGTGCGGATATAGGAAAATAATCATATATATATATATATATATATATATATATATATATATATATAGAGAGAGAGAGAGAGAGAGAGAGAGAGAGAGAGTCACAGTAGTATAAACCCATGATTTAAATTGCCTCTAGAATTACTATTAGAAGCATAATAGAAAATCAGCACCTTCTGACCAAGACTGACAATTCAGTATTTAAATAGCATTTAACTTAAGTTTGTATTTAATCCCTTAAAATTCCAGGACTGATGTCTAACTGCTGTATAAACATACATTTTTTAAATTCATTTCAGTGTAGTTAATAAATAAATCATAGTAGTTACGAGATAACATGCTTTGAGATGAATAACTGGATAATAAGCCAAGAGTTTAAGGAATTAAAAAAGTAACATTCACATCACTCATACTGTGTGCAGAATGAATGAATTAATGAATAATTTTCCATGTAAAGTTTAAAATATTGTTATAATATAGCAAACACGGCTGAAAGCGATGCTAAAGAAAAAACCATTTGGTATATTACATGTTGGACATGTATTGAGCTAAATAGTAGTGAGTCTAGGTTTTTTCCTCTCAGTAAAATGTTTGATCATAAAACATAATAAGGTCCCAAACTAGACCACAATTTAAAATCTTTGGCCATAATTTTATAGCTTCATTCAGAACAAGAGAAGAAAACACAGAGTATTTTTATATTATATATTTTTATATATTATATACATTATATTTTATGTATATTTTTCTTTTTCTTCTTCTTCTTTTTTTAGGTCGACGTGCAAAGTAAGAATTTCATTGTATGGTCTACACCGTTGTGTTTTCACTGTGCATATGACAATAAACCTCTTGAATCTTGAATCTTTTAAATGGCACAAGAGCTTGTCTTATTAAAGGAGCACGTGAACAGCCATGTACATCACTGTGTCAGCTGCAACATAACTAACGCATCATCTGTGACTGTAGCAGCAGGGCCTGATGTGTTTATTCCGGCTACAGTGCTTTACAGATACAAAAGGCAATTTTGCGTGCTTCACACGGCTTATGGTGTCTCAATCACG
The DNA here is from genome assembly GCA_022758105.1 of Pangasianodon gigas. Classification (NCBI taxonomy): domain Eukaryota; kingdom Metazoa; phylum Chordata; class Actinopteri; order Siluriformes; family Pangasiidae; genus Pangasianodon; species Pangasianodon gigas. The sequence continues at coordinate 16,047,146 of CM040471.1, read as the reverse complement.
GCGCGCTGAGGAAACGAGACGCCACCTCAGACGCAGTCTGCTGAGCTGCTGACATATGGCCTGGTGTTGATGGAGGATATTGAGCCCAAGGACAGAAAAAGGTGGGGACAGAAGTGATAGGGGAAAAAGGAGTCTGGTGAAATTGATTTGGAGCTGCAATGTTAGCATTTGTCATTCTTGAGGGAACAACCTTCAGTGGCACATGAGGGAATGGGTTTGAGGTCTCTGTCTGCCTTCATGGCCTCCAATGCCACAGTCATCAGAGGCTGCATGACACCGACAAGACGGCAGGGAAAAAAAGGCAGACACTTCATGTTGCTATGAGAACAGGTGCTGACACGCAGGACAGTGGAGATTGTATCCTGCCTTCAATGACCATATATTAGAAAACAGAAGAAGAAAAAGAAAGCTCAAATTCATTATGTGTGAAGGTTAATTATTTCCAAATCTGCACTGACCTGTGCAGTGATAATACACTGATAATACACATTTCTTTCTTTTCAAGTCATATGAACATGGGATATACTGAAATATAAGGATTAAAAATGACTCAGTGTTTCAAAAAATATATATTTTTGAGTATGTTGTATTTTTGTTGGAAAAGGCTACTTCTCCACTTCTCCACTTTTCTCAGCCAAGAACAAAAAGCTGAGGCTGCAGTGAGCACAGGCTCACCAGAACTGTACAGTTCACAGCCTGCTGTGATGAATCTCGACTTCTGCTGAGACGGTGGTGGTGTAATGGTGTGGGGAATGTTTTCTTGGCACTCTTTGG